>JAQZBX010000536.1:0-73036 GCA_029593785.1 Cabassous unicinctus | reverse complement strand
ATTTACAACTAAAGCACATTTTTTATAACAAACTAGCATCATGATGCATAGAGATTTGAAATCGTACTTTGTCTTTAGCTTTTTAATTTAAATTAGTATAGGAACAAGATAGATCACATATTTTTATTTTACTTTAAAATAATTCTTTTCAATACAGTATTATATCTGTCCTCCTAGTCTTCTAGATTAATTTTGGTTAAAAAATACCTATTTATTGATGATAGCATATCAGTCGTTTATTAATCTTAAAAATACGATGTGTTGTTTGACAAAGTGGGGAAGGGGTCTGATTCTGATTAACAGTTTACTGAGAGGGCAAGAAGACTTGAAATTTATACTTCAAAAGGAGGTTTTAGTTTTATGAGGTGCTGGTTTATGTTTGTTGTTTATTTTTATTTCATCACTACCTGGGGGGGGGTATGCACTCTTATTTCCCTTTGGTAAAGGCTTACGGGAAAGCATTTATTTATTTATTTATTTATTTTAAGTTGTGTGGTGACATAGTTTGGTAGGAAATGAGATTTATTAATAGTCTTCCTTAGAGATACTATAATCCAAACATCAGAAGTTCAGGATGATGAATAATAATACAACTTGTTATATATTGTGTTTGTAGGGGTTCACTAAAGTATTATAAATAACATAATTTTTGTAAATTACAACAGCAGAAACTGTGATGTATGAGTAGTAATATGTACATTAAAATACTCTGTGAGGTGTAGGTTATACACATAGTAAATTTTTATTCAGGAAAGGCATGCTCATTCCGTATTTTTTAAAGTAGGTAATAAAGCATACCCAAAGTCATTAGTTCAATTAACCCACAAAAAGTTCTCATCTCCCCAAATTCTCCTAACCTTCTCTGTCATGTTGAGTTACAGAGGGAACATTTATGGGTTTTAATTTACATGTAAATATGGTCTTTAATTTTGTGTACCATTTCTTTCCACTACTGACAGTAGCCAACACTAGCTTGTTAAAGTCCCTCTAACAGGGACAAAGAGTGGCACTGCTAGAGCATTTTTTTCCCATTTGGCAGTGTTACTGAAGCAACTAGACACGTGTACTGAAGGGGGTTGAATTCACACTAAAACCATGGCCATGTCCCTGACTGTTCAGATTTTAATTTTTGTCATCCTGTTAATCCATTTCTTATATTGGTCTACCTTAAGATGAGACAGATTAAAATAAAATAAGTACTTTTCCTTTGAACATCCCTTCCCCTTATGCACATTTAAAACTGTAGAAAAATTGGAGTATTTCCTGGTCCCAAGACATGCTCAGACATGAGTTTTGCTTACTCATGCTCCTGACCTGCCTCTCACCACACTACCAAATTTAAGCAGTTCCCAATTTTAACCTTTACCAGGAAGTAAACTCTCCTCCCTGATTTTGGAGCAGTTTGCATGTACCTCACTTATAGCAGTCGTTTTGATATATACCGTTACTAATGTAAAATTCTTAAGGGCAGGGTTTGTGTCTTGTTGATTTTTTATTTCCACCACAACCCCCAGCACCTAGCCCAGTGTCTTTCACAAATAAGGTGTCTAATGTATATTAAATTAAATTGACTAAATGGTTACTACTTGCACTAGCATATTTCAGGCTTTCTTTGTGTGAGCTTATTGTTTCCTTTGTTTCTTCTGCAAATATTTCAATTATGATTAGCTCCTGCTGCCCCTACTAAATCATTTAAAGAAGTGTTGCCTTCTTTCATTCAGATTCTACCCTATGACCACTTAGCTCTAACAAATGTGATTGTCTCCAGTGAAATGATTATCTCAAACTCTCTGCCCTTGGATATACTTTGCCAAACTGAAATGTGAATTCTCTGAATAAATTGGTTATGTCTGAAAAAAGAATTAAAAAAAAAAACAGGAAACTAAAAGTGCTGTAGGGGATGTGGAGTAAAGGGAACATTCTTTCACTGTTGGTGGGAAAGTAGAATGTTGAAGCCTTTGTAGAATCCAGTTTGGCTTTTCCTCAGGAAGCTAGATATAAAACTGTTGTGTGATCTGAGAAAGAACTACTGTTTGATTCAACAATCCCACTACTAGGAATATATTCAGGTGAACTGAAAGCAAGTATATGAGTCAGCCAAAGGTGTGCTGATGCAAAACACCAGAAATCTGTTGACTTTTTAAAAGGGTATTTATTTGGGGTAGAAGCTTACAGTTACCAGGCCATAAAGCATAAGTTACTTCCCTCACCAAAGTCTGTTGCCATGTGTTGGAAAAAGATGACTGCCAATGTCTGCCAAGAGTTCAGGCTCCTGGGTTGCTCTCTTCCCAGGGTTTGTTTCTCTCTTGTCTTAGATGACCTGCACTCTCCACAAGGCCAGCTGTAGACTCTCAGACAACTGGCAATATCTCTCTCCCCAGGGCTCAATTCTCTCTTGGCTCAGCTGCTCTGCTCCTCTGCATGCTTACTTCCTGTGCTCCAGCATTAAAACTCCAACCTCCCTTGACTGTGGTGCAGTTTCTTTGTGAGTCCCCACCCACCAAGGGGGCATGGATGCAATGTCCTACTGATGTGGCCCAATCAAAGCTTTAATCATTCTTTAATCAAGTAAATGTGAAACCTCAGAATCCAATATAATCTAATATGCACAGAGGCACAGACCAGTTTACAAATATAATCCAGTATCTATTTTTGGAATTCATAAACAATAACAGACTGCCACAGTCCACCCTCAGAATTCCTAAAAGACATCACAACTTTCAAAACCTTATTGCAATAACAATATTAAGTACAAAATAATATCGTAGTCAGTTTAAAGAAACACATTTTGTCTTGGGGCAAATTCCCATTTGGCTGTACACCTCTGAAACTTACAAAACAATTTATCTGCTTCCAAAACAGAAAGGGACAGAGAAAGGAAAAACATTTGCTTTACCATAAGGAGAAATTTGGAGGGAACATGAGTCATCGGTCCTCAAAAGTTCAGTAAACCTGCAGGGCATACTCCATTCAATTTCAAAGACTGAGAGTCATTCTTAGAGGATGGTTCTTCTCCTTGGGGCCACATGGGGACCCACAATTTCCCCAGGCTTCCCCAATGGCCATTTTCTTGATTCCACCCTCATCAAGCATCGAGGTGGTTACCAAGTTCTAGACCTCATCCTCCAAGAAGATTAGGGTGATTGTCACACTTAACCCAATCTTTGGGTTAGTGTTATCTCCCCTAGTACAGTGAAGTGAAGACAACATCCTCCCTAATCTTTGGCATACAGGCTCAACCATCTCAGAGCAATGAGTTGACCACCTGGCCTTCCTTAATCCATGGGAGACTTTTGTACCCCTCTCAGACCTATGTGGTAATGACCTTAACAACACTAATCCTTGAGGAATGTTCTCCAGCCTCTATGTATGCCAAGGTGGGAAAACTCTCCCTGAACATCAGGCAGGAATGTCCACCCTCTTCAACTGTCAGGGCAAACTCTCTCTGTACACATGGGTGGGGTTCCTCTCTTGGCTCAAGCTGATGTCTTAATTCCAGATCTCAGCTTCCATGGTTTTCCTCTTAAACCAGTTTTCCCTTCCATCTCTCCCATCAATTTCCTCTTTTGTCCAAGCTGACCATGGTTTAGTTCAGACAGCTCTCTCAAAAAGTTTGTTGGTTTAGCACACAAGAAGCAGGTGTCCAAACCATTAGGTAGAAAGACATTCCACTAGTCTTTCCTAGATAACTTCATTTTTATTCCTGATTTACAAGTTCAAAGTTTAGGTAAATCCTCAAAAGGGACACTATCATTTGGGAACTTGATTTCCAGAGACTTGGAAATTACAGATTCAGTTTCTGTTTACTTTGTGCCATTAGTTCAGTCCTCAGCTTCTGTCTTTCATCTAACATTTTGCTATAAGCTGCAAGAATAAGCCAAGCCACATCATCTGAGCTTACTTTGGAAAGTTATTCAGCTAAAGGCTCAGGTTTGCCATTTTCAAATTCTGTATTCCATAAAACATCAGGAGTTAATCTTGCTAAGTTTTCTATGACTTTAAAACATAGATCATCTTTCCACCAATTTCCCATAATAGTTTTATCATTTACTTCAAAGGCATCAAAAAAAGTCTCTGTAGCATTCATATTCCTTTCAACAGTATCTACAAAGCACTGTAGGTCTTTTCTACCAAGCATTTCACAATTCCTCCACAAAATACCCCTTGTCAATTTATAAAACCATTCCAGAATTATGGTAATTGCAAAAGCACAACCTTACTCTCTGGTACCAAATTCTGTTTTAGTCAGCCAAAGGGGTACTGATGCAAAGCACCAGAAATCTGTTGGCTTTTATAAAGGATATTTCTTTAGGGAAGAAGCTTACAGTTACCAGGCCATAAAGCATAAATTACTTCCCTCACCAAAGTATGTTGCCTAGTGTTGGAACAAGATGGTGCTGAAATCTGTCAAGAGATCAGTCTCCCTGGGTTTCTCTCATCCCAGGGTTTGTTTCTGTCTGGGCTCAGTTGCTCTGCTTTCTCCACAAGGCCAGCTGTAGACTATCAGGCAACCAGCACTGTCTCTCTCCCTGGGGCTCAATTCTCTCTGAGCTCAGCTGCTCAGTGCCTCTGCATGCTTACTTCCTGGACTCCAGCATTAAAACTCCAATCTCCCTTGTTTGTGGTGCAGTTTCTCTGTGAGTCCCTACTGACCAAGGGGCAGGGAAGAAATGTCCTACTGATGTGATTCAATCAAAGCCTTAATCATTCTTAAATCAAGTAAAAGTGAAACCTCTGAATCCAATATAATCTAATATGCATGAAGGGACAGACCACTTTACAGACACAATGCAATATCTATTTTTGGAATTTCTAAACAATATCAAACTGCCACAGCAAGGATGTGAACTGACATTTGCACACCAATGTTCACTGCAACATTATTCACAATTGCTGAAATATGTAATAAATCAAAGTGTCCATCAATCAATGAATGAATAAACAAAATGTGGTATATACAAAAGATGGAAAACTATTCAGCTGTAAGATGACATGAAGTTGTGATGCAAATGACAGCATGGATGAACCTTGAGGACCTTATGGTGAAGAACATAAGTCAGAAACAAAAGGACAAATATTGTAAAATATTACAAATATGAACTAATTATGATGAGTGAACTCATGGAATTAAAATCTAGAATATAGGTTACTGAGAGATAGAATGAGGGTTCAGAAGAGGAACTGATATTTAATATATGTAGAATATTTAATAAGGTTATTTTAAAGGCTTGCAAATGGAAAGAGAAGGCAGTAACACATTTTAGTGAGTATAACTAGTATTACTGGCTTATAACTATAATTGTGATTGAAACGATAGGCTAGGGACATAAATGTCAATTGAAAGAAAGCTATAGTATAATCTAGGGCCTTATAACATTGTGAACCCAGTGATGGATGATGACTGTGGTTAATACTACAAATGCAAGAAAGTTTTTTTAATGAAATAGAGTAAATGCATGTCATTCTTACAAGGTGTTAAAATATGGGGATACATGGGAAAATACAACTAATATAGTGGAGTAAGCAAGTATATGGCATTTTTCCTTTTGGAGAGATGAAAACATTCTAGAAATGACAGAAAAACTCTGTGATGAAACTGAGAGCCACTAACTGTACACTTTGGATGGATTATTCATGGCATGTGAATGTATAACAGAGAGAACCCTGCTATGGTTGATGGGCTGTGGTTTATAGTACAAATGTGAGACTGTTACCTCATGAATTGTAACAAATGTCCAATACATGGTGTCACTAGTAGGGTGACTTATGGAAAAAATACATCAAATGTAAGTTACAGAGTATAGGTAACCATATTTGTTTTCCAAAGATGTTTTACCTACTTATGAACACACCCAAGCAATATTTCCTTAAATTCTTTCCTTCACATATTCACCAACAGTTGTTGAATCTAGATATATTTTTTTACAACCTATGGACTATGTTGCAGTACCATGTGGATATACTTTTTATTTTCCTTAAAAACCAAAGATGCAGAGTACACTGCTATGTGTACACCATGATTTTGCACTTCTGCTTTGAATGGCTTTTTAGTCCTTAAAAGTTACATTTTTTAACTTTTAAAATTGATCTTTATCATTCATACATGAACACCCATGAACAATAAATTTATAGTAAAAGTTGTGAATTTACAAAAACTTGTATTCTTGTGAAACAATTGTTACAAACTATGAAAAATCATCATCAAAACATTACTACTAATATATCCAATGTCTTATTCCATCTGGTTATTGACACCCTGTATTAATATTATATACTTGTTACAGTTCATGAGAAAATGTTCTCATATTTGTTCAGTTAACCGATGTCCATATTCTACCACAGGTTTTATTGTGTTATACAGTCACATGCTTTATAAAATCCAGTCAAAGTGTACACTCAGTGGTTAACATATTCATCAAAGAGTTGTGCTGTCATTAACTCAGTCAAATTTAGAATATTTTCATTATTCTAAAAGAAGAAATCTCATAACCCCTTATACCCCCATATTCTTGTCCCTTAGAATTGATATATCTTATTTGCCATTGCTATAAAAATATTACAGTATTACTCTTAACTATCATCAAAAAGTTACATTAGTTGTAATTTCCCCATGTATCACCATATTCTTATTTCTTTCTAAAAGAAAATTCTTATACTGTTAACCATAATCTCCACCCACCACTGAAATCAGTGTTATACAGTCCCTACATTATTCTCTAGCTTCTTTTCAATTGAAATGTTACTTCCACTGACTACCGCTTTCAGCCACAATCACATTTTTAAATTAGCAATGTTAATTATACTCACTATAGTCTATTAAAATAAACTCTATTCATTTCCACACATTTAGAATAAAATATTAAAAAATTCTATGTACATTAAGCATCAGCTTCCATTCTCAACCTAAATTCAATTACATAGTAACCTATACTCTAGAGTTTACCTCCATGAATTTATTCATCATTTTAGTTCATATTAGTAAGACCATACAATATTTGTCCTTCTGTGTCTGAATTATTTCAATCAACGTAACATCCTCAAGGTTCATCCATGTTGTCATATGCATCCTAATTTCATTTTTCTTACAGCTGAAAAGTATTCCATTGTATGTGTTACCACATTTTGTTTACCTACTTATCAATTGATGGATATTTGGGTTGTTTACATCTTTTAACAATTGTTAATAATACTGCTATGAAGATCAGTGTACCAAAATCAGTTTGCATTTTGCTTTTAGTTCTTCTGAATATCTTCTTGGTAACTGGATTAGTGGATCATAAGACAGTTCTATTTTTAGCTTGTTGCGGAACTACCAAGTGTCTTCCACAAAGGCTGCACCATTCTATATTCCCACCTCTTTATCTACATACTCTCCAGTTTTTTTGTTTTTGTAATAATGGCTATTATATAGGTGTGAAATCGTATCTCAGTGTAGTTTGGATATGCCTTTCCCTAATAGCTAATGATGTTTTACATTTTTTTTCATGTGACTTTTGGCCATTTGTATTTTCTCTTTGGAGAAATGTCTATTCAAGTGTTTGCCCATTTTTAATTGGATTGTTCATCTTTTTTTTTTTTTCATTGGGTTGTATGATCTCTTTATATACCATTGATATCAACCCCTTATCATATTTGTAGTTACCAAGTATTTTCTCCCCTTGAGTAGGCTCCCTTTTCTCTTTCTTGACAAAGTCTTTTGAAGCACAAATGTGTTTAAAAATGAGAAGGTACAATTCACCTATTTTTTCATACTTTGCTCATGCTTTGGGTATAAGTTTTAAGAAACTACCATCTAAGAAAAGATCCCTATATTTTCACTATATTTTTTCCTAGGAGTTTTATGGATGTAGGTTTGATATTTAAGTCTTTGGTCATTTTGAGAGAATTTTTGTATAAGGTATGAGATATAGGCCTCCCTTCTTTCTTTTGGATGTAGATATCCAGTTCTCCAGCATCATTTGCTGAAGAGACTGTTCTGGCCCACCTGGGTGGGCTTGACATCCTAGTCAAAATTCACTTCCCCATGAATTTGAAGATCTATTTCTGAACACTCAATTCTATCCATTTGGTTCAAATATTTATCTTTATGCCAGCACCATATTGTTTTTGTCACAGTAGCTAAGTAATATGCTGTAAATTCAGGAAGTGAGAATCCTCAATCATTGTTCTTCTTCTTAAAGATATTTTTGGTGTTTGGGACCTGTCACCCTTCACACTTCCAAATAACTTTGATAACTGGCTTTTCCAATTCTATAAAAACAAAACAAAACAAAACAAAAAATGTTGGAAGTTTTAATGAGATTGCACAGATTCTGTAGGTAAATTTCTGAAATTTCTGTAGAATTGACATCTTTATGATATTCAGTCTTCCAATCCACATTCATGGAATAGTCTTCCATTTATTTTCTTCTTTGTTGGTTTATTTAAGCAATGTTTTATAGTTTTCTGAATACAAGTCTTTTATGTCCTTGGCTAAGAATAATCCTAAATATTATATTATTTAAGTCTCTATTTAAATGGAATTTTTTCCTGACTCCCTCCTGAAATTTCTCATTAGTAGTGTATGAAGCAAAACTTGTTTTTGCATATTGATCTTGTAAGCTGACAATTTGCTGAACTTGTCTATTAATTCTAGAAGCTTTGTTGTGGATTTTTCATGATTTTCTAGATGTTGGACAATGTCATCAGCCAATAGAGAAAGTTTTATTTTTTCCTTTCCTATTTGGATGCCTTTCATTTCTCTTTCCTGCCTAATTGCTCTATCTAGAACTTCTAGCACCATAACAGTGGTGAGAGTGGGCATCCTTGTTTTGATAGCAGGAACACTTTCTGTCTTTCTCTACTGAGTACAATGTTAGTGGTGGATTTTTCATATATGCACTATATCATGTTGAGGAAATATCCTTCTATTCCTAACTATTGTGGTGGTTTTTTAATCAAGAAAGGATTTTGGATTTTGTCAAATGCCTTCTCCACAGCAATCAAGATGATCATGTCATTTTTATTCCTCAATTTAGTAATATGATGTATGACAATGATTGATTTTCTTGCATACCTCCAATAAAAGCCACTTGATCATGATGTATAATTCTTTTAATGTGCTTTTGGATTTGATTAGCAGGTATTTTGTTGAGGATTTTTTGCATCTATATTCATTACAGAAATTTGTCTATAATTTTGTTTTTTCATGTTATCTTTATTGGGCTTTAATATTAGACTGATGTTGGCTGCATAGAATGAGCTCAGTAGTGTTTCTGCCTGCTCTATTTTTGGAAGAGTTTAAGCAAGATTGATAATAGATCTTCTTTGAATTATTGCAGAATTTACTTGTGAAGCCATCTGGTCCTGGGCTTTTCACTTTGGGTAGGTTTTGATGACAATTTCAATCTCCTTACTTATGATAGGTTTGCTGAAGTCTTCTATTTATTCTTGCATCAAGTAAACCATACACGCAAAACATGATCACTGAAAGAAGGAAATAGATAAAAGGAATCTCCTCAAAATTAAACACTTTTAAGCTTCAAAAGACTTTCTCAAGAAGGTATAAAGGCAGGTTACTAAATGGGATAAATATTTGGAAACCACATATCTGGCAAGGGTTTGTTATCCATACTATATAAAGAGATCATAAAACTCAACAATAAAAAGACAAGTGGCCCAATTAAAAAATGTCAAAAGACTTGAGTAAACATTTTTCCTAAGAGGAAATATAAATGAACAAAATCACTTGAAAAAATGTTCAACATCTTATCTATTAGAGAAATGTGGATCAAAATTACAATGAGATATTTCACACCTTATTGAATGGCCATTATTTTAAAAATCAGACAACTACAGGTGCTGGAGAAAGAGGAACACTCCTTCACTGTTGGTCAGAATGTAGAATTGTGTAGCCTTTGTGGAAGACAGCTGGCAGTTATTCAGGAGGCTATCTATAGACCTGGCTTATGATCCAGCAAACCTGCAACTAGGAATATATTCAGATGAACTAAGAGCAAGGATGCAAACTCATATTTGTGCACCAAAGTACGTAGTAGAATTATTCACAGTAGCTAAAATATGGAAACAATCCAAGTGTCCATTAGTTGTTAAAGGGATTAGAAGTGTGGTATATACATATGATGGAATACTATTCAACTTTAAGAATGAATGAATTGGTTTAGTATATTACAGCTGGAATGAACCTTGGAAGCATTATGTTGAGTGAAATAAACTGGACATCAAAGGAAAAATATTGTATGGTACCACTAATATGAAATAAAAACAATTAGTAAACTTATGAAGTTAAAATCTAGAGTATAGGTTACTAGGAGATAAAATGAGGGATGGTAAGGGGTATCTGATGGTTAATATATGTATAATAATTAATAAGGTTGACTTTAAAGGTGGGTAAATATATACAATGGATGGTAGGACATTGTAGTGAGTATAATGATCATTGCTGATTTATGAATTTGTGACTGAAAGGGTAGGCTAGGGACATAAATGTTAGTTGAAAGAAAGTTAGAGATAAACTATGTCCTTATAGCATAGTGAAGTCGGTGGTAGAAATAGACTGTGGTTAATAATATATATACAAAAATGATCTTTTGTGAAATAGAATAAATGTTTATCAGTATTACAAGGTGTTAGGAATATAGTGATACACTGGAAAATGGAACTAATATAACATATGGACTATAGTTAGCTTTTATATTTTAATATACCTGCATTAGTGGCATAGACGTTACTAAATCAATGTCAAGGGTTAACAATAGTGTAGTATAAACAGTATAGGATTTTTCTGTTTGATGTGATGAGTGTTCTGGAAATGACAGCACAACTCTGTGATGAAACTGAACTACTGAGTGTCCACGTTGGATGGATTATTCATAGCATGGGACTGCATGACACAGATAACCCCATGGTGGATAATGAACTGTGGTTAACTGTACAAATATGAGAACATTCTCTCTTGAACTATAATAATTGCACAATACATGGTGCTAACAGTAGGGTAGTTTGAGACATTAGAAATGCAACCTCACTTTTATGGCCAACTGATTTTTGACAAGGGGGCAAAGACCACTCAATTTTTATAAAAAATGTTTCTTCAACAGATAGTGTCAGGAAAATGATATCTCCATTTACTGAAAAAAAAAAGAAATATCTTTACTTCAGACTTTATAAGAATATCAGTCAAAATGGATCAAAAACCTAAATATAAAAGCCAGAACTATCAAACTCCTCTAAGAAGAAAATGTAAGGAAACATCTCCAAGACATTGTTTAGGCAATGGTTTCTTTGACTTTATATCTAAAGCATAAGTAACTAAAGAAAAAAAATAGATAAATGGGACCTCATCAAAATTAAAAAATGTTCTCCCTCAAATGACTTTATCCTGAAAATAAAATGACAACCCACACAATGAGAAAAAATATTTGGAAACCATATATCTGATAAAGATTGATATCCAAATTTTATAAAGTGATCCTATAACTTAACAAAAAGAGAAAAAATAATCAAAAATGGGCAAAAGCCTTGAGCAGACATCTCTCTAAAGAAAATCTACAAATGGCCAGAAAGCATATGAAAGCATGTGCAGCATCATTAGCTATCAGGTAAATACAAATTAAAACCGCAAGGAGTTACTATTTCAGATCCATTAGAACATCTACCATTAAAAAACAAAAACAAAAACAAAAAACAGAAAATAACAAGTGGTAGCAAAATATAAATGCTCAATTATTGCTGGTGGTGATGTAAAATGGTTCAGCTGCTGAGTAACACAATTAGGCAGTTCCACAGAAAGCTAAGTGTGGAATTACTATATTACCTAGCAATCTTCCTATTTGTTATATACCCCAATAATTGCAAACAGGGACTGGAACAGATACTTCCAACCTCATGTTCATAGCAGCATTGTTCATAATTTCCAAAAGATTGACAACCCAAGTGTCTATCAATTGATGACTGAGTAAAGAAAATACTGTATAAACATACAATGGAATACTATTCATCTCTAAGAAGCAATGGACTCCTGATACTCATGAGAACAGGGATGATCATGGAAGACATCCTGGTGAATGAAATAAGCCAAATACAAAAGGACAAATATTCTATGATCTCAGTGATTTGAACAACTAGAATAAACAAACTCATATAGACAGAATCTAGTATAGAGGTTATTAGACGATGAGGTAAAGATAGAGAAGGTGACATTAAGGCTTAAAATGTAGAAGGTAATTATCTGGAATGAGGGGAAAAGTTTTGGTAATGGATCTTGGTGACAGTAGAACAACATTGTGGAAGTAATTACCAGCACTGAAAAATATATCTAAATTTGATTAAAAGAGGAAATGTTAGACTATATGTATGGTAACAGAAAAAAAGTGTTTAAAAATCCTTGGAACTACACTAAACAGTGAGTTCTAAATTAAACCATGGACTACAGTTAATACTACAATTATAAAAATGTGCTATCATCAAATGTAATAAATGTTCTATTCCAAAGTAAAGCATTAATATTAGGGTGTTATATAGGGATCCTGTATTTTATGCATGATTGTTCTGTAAACACACTTCTGTAATAAAGAAAAAAATCAAAAATAATAGTAAAGAAATCCTAAAAAATTTACTAATATGAAAAATTGAATTTCACATGATTATTTTAGAGAAGTAGTGGTCTCCACATAAGAATGAAAGTTTCCCAAAACTTAAAGACATTTCTGATAGGATTGCTGGTGGTATTAATGAATTTGAATTCTTTTGGTATTATATAATGACTTATATCATATTTGAATGATTTGTAACACTCTGTAAACCAATATTTTCCAGATGAAACTTTATGTCTAAAATCATGCATTCAAATGCCTCAAATGCTCAAATACCTAAATATATCAATGGATTTAAATGCAACAGAATTTGAAAAATTCATTCTATGGTTGCAGATTACAAATTGAAAGGCTTTAAGAAAGCACCATTTGTTGATCTTTGGTTTAGAATCCCAAGAGAATAACATTGGTTTTCTGAAAGTGCTATTAATATAATCCCTTCCTTTTGTAATCATATTTTTGTAAATATTCCTTTAGTGTGAAGCCATGTTTTCTTCATAGTCTTCAACTAAAAATCATGTTGAAAAAGTTTGAAAGAAAAACAATTATTTGAGAATTTAGATGTGTTCTATTAATCCAGATATTTAAGAAGTTTTCAAAATGTAAAAGAGGATTTCTGCTTCAAAATATTTGACTGTTTTAAACTTCCCAGCTGTGGTTTATAATTATATTGATATCCTGTAGCGGTAAGTAGAGACTTCTACTTTTGAGACTTTCATTTCCAAACTGCATAGCCTCTCCCAAATTATACATCTTTCCAAACTGGCAGTCATTAATGAAAACTTCTGAATAATTATCAATTGTCTCCTTTACTAAGAATGTCATTTGAGAGGTAAAATTTGACAGTCTAAATGCAAACTAACTTTATCACTCACACCCCATGTGCGAGGGTCTATTTAATCCAGTATTGGTGAATAAGTCCCACTGTGTGCTAAAATCTTTACCTTTTATAATCTTTTTTTTTTAATCTTTATCTTTTAAAATCTATTATTTTTTTAAAAAAATCTTTACCTTTTAAAATCTATTCTTGAAGTGTCTTTATAAAATAAAAGAGTATATTAAAAATTAAATAAAATCTTTTCTTGAATGTTGCCTTTACTTATTGATTTATTTTTAGTTCAGTAGCTGCTGTTCAATTATTGGTTTTTAGTTTTTTACTTAATGTTAAACTGCATATGAATTTCCTCAATGCCATAATTTTAGTACAAATTCTTCAGCAAATGAACTTTGTTAGGGTAACACAATTTTATTGATTTTCTATACGTAAATAAATTGCTTCTACAATCTGATACAAAATTAAAAATGTATTGAATCTCCTGTGAATTGGAAAACATTATTTGATATTTCTTTACAATTTTTTTCAAAGAAATGCCACTATAAATTTAATTAATCTCAAGTGTATAAGGAAGGATCTTTACCAAGCAGCAGTTGTTGGAAAGCTGGCCTCTTGAGATTGACTTTGACAGTTAACCAGGGCTCATGAGTGGTGTAACCCATATGTGTCCATTCTAAAGAAAAAACATATTTATAAAGAATCCAGAAATAGAATGATTATTAAAAGTGTAACTTAGAAGGGATTCCATGAATTTTATTGGTGAAGAAAGTGGTGGGATCATGGATTTTCTGAATCATTTAAATACTTCAAAAGATATATTCATGTTAGGAAAGATGACTCATTTCACTTTTCAGGTATACTTTTATATTATATTTGATTCATTTCTTTTATACTACCAGTGAATAATTCTCTGAAACAGCACAGATATCCCTCAAGATCATTTGTACACTTAATTATAACTTCCTCTTATGACATATATTTGCTTATAAGGATAGCAGTATTTTTTTTTTTGCTTAAATGTTATTCATGTTTTAGAATGGTACCTGAAGATCTTTCTGTGAATACACAGTTTGACTGAAAAGACTGGAAATATATTGATAACAAAATTCCCTGAAATTGAAATATTGGAAGCAAAAAGAATGAGATATTTCTAGATCTAGATTCTAAATGTGAGCTAAGAAATTTATAGGCAAAAAAAAGTTATGCTAGAATTTCTTGGAAATCTATCAATGTAAATAAAAATAGTCATTTCAACATCCAATAAATGTAAAGATTCAAATGCACTTTTTACAATGAGCAATTTCTGATATTTATTTGCTTGATTTTACAAGGCAGCATTGCTGTATGCTGATCATTTTAATATTATATTGTTTATCACTTTTAACAATAAACAGGGAATTAGTAACCCCTCTGTATTTTATTGTCCACATTTTAAACTTGTTAAGTATATATTTTCTAAATATCCAAGAGGTTATAGAAAAAATAGGGGCAAAATCCTGAACTCTCTCTTGTGACCAAATGTATTGATTTAACCATTATGATACATTTTGAAGAAGATGGATAGTAAATTTAACAGTGAAACTTGAGGATTTCTAGACTGATGAGAAAGATGCAATATGAAGAGATGGAAGATAGGAGGGATACTTTAATCATCAAGTGTTAATGCCTGATCCTGATAAAGTAAATTAAAAAACAAAAACAAAAAACAGTTAAGTGTGGTCAACTCAGTAATATGCACCACTGGTGAATTTTATCAGCTTAACCACAGAGTAAAATTTTGGTACTTAATAAGATTATCTGCCTAATATAATGAAAAATGAGGATATTGCAAGAAAACATATGATAGGAAGAATATTATAGAAATCAATTTGAACAAACTATTTTGCAATACAATAGAAATTCACATGGATAGAATTAACATAAACAAGTCAACATTATTATTATTTATTAAAATTGTTAAAATTGCTCTTTGTAGAGCAAAAGGGATTATATATAACTAAAATAGTAATAAAAGAGTCTTTTATTCTAGGTTTCCCACAAATGAAAATTAAATAATGCTAAAAATACCCTTTGTAATAACAAATCTTATCATTAAAGTAATAATATGAAATGAGATATCTTTAAGTTTCTAAATGATTCAGGAAAGCACAATTAAGTAAGTTAAAGTTAGCAAAATTATTTATGAATGAAGAGATTACTGCAACCTAGAAAATCATATATTTCAGAAAACTGGGTAGTATGTTAACCCTTCAGTAAATATAGGAATTCATGCCTGATGGTGAAAGGGTGCTTTGTGGAGGAGTAATGGCAGGTGGAATGATTTTCTTTGATACTGTGTGCAGGAGAGAAAGTTAACTAGAATGACAACACTGCCATGAAAAATGGAATGATTAGATTTTCAATCAAATATAATTGATATGGAAATATTTATAGAGGAGGAAAGAAAGGAATCATCTGCATTTCATATTTAGCAAGTACAATTAAAGAAAGTTGAGGAATTATATGTGGTCTCATTTGGAATAAAACCGTTCTCAGAATATACTTGGAACTATTCATTAACTTTATTACAGAAAAATTTTCTAGGTCTTTCTGTGATTGATGGGGAGATATCAGAAGTCATCCTAGTTCCCTGGTACATGAGGACAATCATTATCTGCTATGCAGTGTTCAAACACATTGGCAGATATAGAAGCTTTCTTAGAAAACATGTCTGACTTATCATTTGATGTTATAGAAAATGAGGAAATAATTGCATGTGTTCAGGCAGAATTTTAAAATGTATTTAAATAAATATTGGAAATGAGGCTGAATGATTGAAAGATTGCTGGACCTTGATCTCACAATAAATACATTGATTTGCCTAGATTATTTTATCCTGTGAATGCTGAAGTATACGGGCCCCAGATGAAAATGGAAATATGTGTATTGATTGATTTTTAATGACTGCCATTTGTTGGTTTCCTGCATCTTGATTTCCAGGCTAGATGCCTTTCCTTGATGTGAAAGTTTGCAAATTATTTGGGGATATTATGGATTTACTTTATTTTTTTTTTCTGTTATCTGAAAATTTTATAATTTGAATCCCAGGGAGACTATAGCATGTAAGTAGATATGAGCAACCTCACCATCATCACACAATTCGTCCTCATAGATATCTCAAACTCGTGCAAGCTGCAAGTTGTGCAAGATCTGCTGTTGTCAATGATTTTTCTGGGAGCATTGACTGGGAATCTTCTAACTATGATTGTCTTAGTGACCAACCCATGACTACACTCCCCAACGTATTTCTTTTTAGTCAATTTATCTTTGATACATCTTTGCACCATTTCAGTTACTGTTCCCAAAGTTGTTGTGAATTCTCTGTCAGGCAATAAATCAATTTCTATCACAGTATGTGCTGCTCAAATTTTTCTGTTTATCCTCTTTGGAACCATAGACTTGGCTTTCTTTGTGGTGATGTCCTATTATTGCTATGTTGGAATTTGCCACCTTCTGCACTATGGGCTCACCATCACTCCATGTATGTGCACAAAGGTAGCTGGTGGCTCGTGGGCAAGTGGGTTGGTCTATTCTGTCATCCACAGAGGCATCATATTCAGATTTCCTTTTACAGGTTCAAATGTAATCTATTAATATTTCTGTGATGTACCTCAAATTTTGAGGATATCATCTTCAGATGTTTGGTTTTCTGTTTGTGGTCCTAGCTATAAGTGTATGCATGGGTTTAATATATTCTGCTTTATTGTTTATGTCATACATTAATATATTTTCAAAGGTGCTTAGGATGGATTCCATGGAAGACCGTAATAAAGCCTTATGCACCTGCACTCCACAGTTGTCAATTATACTTATATTTACAATTTCTGAAATATTGGTGTCTTAGGTCCCACTGCAAATGAACCATCTGTTAACATCTGCTCACAGACATGTTCTACACTATGGTGCCCCTGTTCATAAGCCCCCTCATCTATAGTCCCAAGAACAGAGATTAGCACTGCTCTAGGCAGAATGTTCAACAAATATTTAGAGTTTCCATCCAGGGTTATCAGTGATTAAAAAATATTTAAAAACAAAATTGAAAAGAATTGTCATTTATATTTGATGTATGTTTTTAGGTTTGATTGTTCCATTGCAAAATATCTAGAGTTCTCCTGTCTAGTTATATTTTTCTGTTTACGTGTGGCCATCAGCTATATATCTCTGTGTCATAGTTTTTCATATTCTATACTATATTTGTGTAACTCATGTATTCTTCTTGAAAAGGCTTTCTATATTGTCAAAATATTTTGGAAAATTATTATGATGGTTTAGAGGTAAAAGCAACATATGGCATTATATAAGACCATGCCTTATACATTGGCAGCTAAATTGATGTCTATGCTCTTTACACAATTTCATGGTAGTAGATCCTTCTACCTTGGAAGAAAATATTGAGTCTTTTGGGTTAGATCAGCATTCTTTTTAAATTGCTCTTCTTGCATTCAATCATGTACATGTGCCTAGTCTAAGTAATAAAGTGATTAGAATTAAGAGACAACTATGGGATTGAGGATTCTATATGGATATATAACTTAAAACTCCACTAATGCTGGAACTTTTGAGGTGCTGTTCACAAGGGGGGCTGTAAAAACCCTGACCTTTAACACAGAATATTCTTCATGAGTTGTATGTCTTTCCTACACTCTGTATGAAAAGATGGGTACTGCCCTTTTTTCATTCCAGCTTCTGCATGATGATAAACAGGATTCCTTAGTATAGAATGGAGTGAAGCACTGACCTGTAGAACAATATTGCTAACACTGTGTGATTCAGTGATTCACATTTTCCAAAAGAAAGATAGAAAATTTATACCCTGAAGATCGAGTTTTATTTTTCTGATTCTTAAAGGTTACAGCCTAAGTTCTTAAAGTTCTTACAGCCTAAGGATATGTTAGCCTTTTAATGTCTTAGAACTGAATTATTTCAAAGCTTCCTGTATAACTCCAGTGTCTTATCTAGAAAATATTTACTTCTTCTTAGGCACTTATGCTCATTTATATTCAGCTCCACCTTGTACAATATGTAAAACAGTCTCATTATGGATTAGTTGTATTCAACTTAGAGGAAAAAGTTAATGATGAACAGTCTTCCTGACATCAAAACCAATGATCCTAGCAAAAACTGAACTTCGCTTACATTCATCCAATGTCTGAAAGATATACTTATGTTTATAATACTTATTACAATGTTTTGACAATTGAGGATTACATCACATGGCTTTTTAAAACTTACTTGTTCCTTCCTGACTTTTCTTCATGGTTGTTTCTGGGTAAAGACATCACTAACTGATTTTATATTTGAGTAACAACCTTACAAAGTTTAGATTTTACCTTTCTGAATCATTGTATGTATGAATGTCTTTATATTTTGTGATTTGTAATTCATAATTAAATTAATATTCACATGTAGAATATCTGTCCAAGTTATTTCCTTCCAGATATTTGAATATTTTGATCAATTTTATTCTCACTCTCAGGGAAAACTGAAAAAATATACCTTCTGATTCTATTTCTTTCATTTTCTTGATATTATTTGATATTGTATTTCTTCCTTTTTTATTTTTTGAGTGTGTTAATAAATTAATGTGGCCACCAAGTAATTAGTATATTAATCAGAATATTAAATTTCAATTACTGCAAATTTTTTCTTTGGATATGACTTTCATATTATTTAATCAATCACCAATTTAATTTTTATCTCAGAATTAGGATGATCATTTACTTTTCCCATATTTTCAAAATACTTTAATTATAAATATATATAATGAGGAATAGTCTTCAAGAGTTCTTAAAACATACAAAATGAACTTTTAATATTAGAAATGTTGCATATACACATATATATAAAACCCTGTAGTACTCTAACTTTATATAGTCTGCAATATATATTTCTCAAAATGTGATGCAATGCAAAATTATCCCTTATCTCTTTGAATAGATAAATTAGAGATATTAAAATGTTACACTGTCCCATTAATTGTCTCAGTATGCTGTGGTCATTTTAAAAGGTTTTCTTTATTTTCTTTTCATTCAAAATCTAAATTTTAGTCAATACTCTGTTCTGTTGAGATATTTGTTCACAATTGTAATAGAGGTGACTGAAAGATAACTGAGGAACTCTGTACCTTGGAGGTAATTGGCTGGTGAGTTCTACTTAATGATATGAAGGTGTGGATCAGGACATGATTTGGGGTGTCCCATCAATGCCACATTGCAAGTCTCTTTCCTCTCAGACGTCAGTCCACAGAAGTTGCTCGTGATTCCCCTGACAATTTACTCAGTATTTATTTCCATAAACAGGAAACTTCAGATAGTTTTAACATGCACATGATTGTCTGCTTGGTACTCTGGTCTTAGCAGGATGAAGTAAGGTACTTGATTCTTCCCCAAGCAAAACTCAGTCAATGTACCAGGTGTCAGCATTGCATGTTCTTTCCCTTTCCAATAGGCTACACATTTCTGATAAATAACATATCTAATAGATCTTTCTCTCATTCTGTTTCCATCTCTGCTATCACCTAAGTCTTCCTTCTCTGTTTATTGGACACTAATTTTCTTATGTTCACTACAGCATTGTGAAGATCGATTCACAACTAGCTCCCTATTGTCTTCATCACTGATAGTCATAATTTTCCTTACTATTATTTTGATGGTTTCTTCATCAGGATGAGAGAAATGTGTTTATCTTAGACTAAATGTCTATGAAAGATTTTAAGGAGAGATGTGACAGGAAGACGTGTGCATTTCATAAGAAAATAAAGAAATGATTTCTAAATCTTGAGATTAACAGATGGTTGGAAATTTATTAGATTTAAATTATTTGATTCTCTCTGTAGCACAGGACCTACTGCTTCATCTTGAGGACATTTTTCTTTCCTCCTAAATCCTTATTTGTCAATTCTCCATTATATTAATATCTTGCAATTTTTCCTTCAGGTCTAGTTGATCTGTGTGGCCCTGGTTACAAAGACCTGTCTCCTCCCACCATTCTAGAGATTAGGAGAGTTAGAGTTTTTTAAATATGTCTGAGCAAGAAGCAGAAGTTCCTCTCGTGAACTAGTAGATTGGTAAAGCCCAGCTCATCAGGTCGTTTCCAGTCTTATGCTCACCTGTCAAATGATTGTGTGCCAAATTTTCAGTAGGGCCAGTGGCTCACAGGTGATGCTTCTGAAATACAGACCAGTTAACAAGGCACAAACTTACTCCAGAAGCATAAGGCCATGCACCTTTACCTATTACACAGGAGAAAATGAATCTATATCCCTTGGAAATGTGAATAGGTTGAGTGAGTCAATTTTAAAAGAATTAAGTAGAAATATTGGAAATAATATTGAATGCTTCTTCATACTTAATAATATTTCTGGCTTTAAATGCTGGATTATCCCAGGAACCCTAATATCAGGCACCAAAATATTTAAAAATTTGATTTTTGTTCATCATGTATATGCCCATTGTGTGTTGCCTGTACAAATCTTTCATTTTAATAGAGTATATTTAAAGTTGTTTTTCTTATTCTTAATATTTAGTGCTCCCTCCCTGTAAGAGGATTGGGCTCCAGTACTCCATCGACACAAATCTCGAGTGTTTAGCTAGCTTAGGCCCAATGAAAAACAAAGGAAAGGAAGAGTGTGGTTGTAAGGCTTGATTACATTTACCATTAACTATTTTCTCTTGCCACTTGGGTAGAGACTTTTCAATGAGTTTTGGTTCCAGAGTGAGGGCCTGTAGCTAACACACAAAAGCTATTAACCAGGAATTAAAACTAATTCTACATTGAAAATTGAGGTTTCATTCAAGTATAAGATAGGCTAAGTATATTAATACAACACCACACTAATTCCTAAACTGGTTGTACCAATTACATTAGCAAAACTTGAGAGGTCTCTTTGCTCAACTAATTAAAAATGGTTCATGTTGTGAAACATTTAAGTTTTTTCTACTATGTTGAATGCTTGCATACACAAGCACATGTGCACATATATATCTGGTGGTTTTAAATGATTTTAAATTTGAATATACTTTTATATAAATATATATTACATGTAAATATACATGTAGTTCCTATAAACATGATTTGTGTCAGATAAATTCACTCAGCTTGTTATATAGAATTTATTTATTTTTAATGATGAGATTTTTTTTTCTCAAGGGAAAAACCAAAAATTTGACTCACACAGTTAAAATATAGATAAAGTGAAAATCATTCTCTTATGTGATCTCCCTATTTCAAATACCATTTTGCTGTGACAGTTATTGCACTGGTGGGGGGAACAAGTCAAAAACTATAACTTTGATCATTTTGGAGTCACTTAATTTTATAAAATGGGTCATCAAAATTTGCTAAACAATAAGAAAGTAAAAAAGCAAAAAAATCCCTGATAAAGCTCTAGACATAATTATGAATTTATATTTTGCCAAAAAAAGATTGTGTTGCAGTTGGGCAGTTTGATGTAATTATGAATTTCAAAAATATAATTGGATCATGCTTGTAAACTGATCTGTTCATCTGGGCATGATTAAGTTATGATTAGGGCATTGACTGGGCCACATCAGTAGGGCATTGAGCCCCACCCCTTGGTGGGTGGGGAATCAAATATAAAAGGCAAGGCAAAGAACAGAGTTGAAGCAGCTTTTGAGAAGCAGTTTTGATGATGGAGTTTTGATGTTGGAAAGAAGGACCCAGGAGAAGAGAAGTGACCCATTCGCCTGATAGTCTACAGCTGACCTTGTGGAAAACCATAAGAGTTAAGCCCGGAGAGAGATGCAGCCCCAGGAAGAGAGGAACCCAAGAAACCTGAACCCTGGCAAATGTCAGCAGTTGTCTTGCTCCAACATGTGGCAATGGACTTTGGTGAGAGAAGAAACACTCATATAAAGAAACACTTTATGGCCGGGTATCTGTGGAATTCTACCCCAAATAAATACCCTTTATAAAGACCAACCCAGTTTTGGTATTTCACATTAGCACCCCTTCGGCTGACTAATACAGATGACTAGCAGAAAGGAAAAAACAACAACCAATGGCTAGAAACTTGTGCCAAACCAAAGTAAAGGCTGAAGTCTCTGATGCTATTTCTAAACTCCTATACTAAATAGTGTTTTGCAATATTTTTTCCAAGACCTTATCATCCCAATTCATCCATTTATTTTCTGTATCTCTGCCCCCCACAATAAGAAATAAAAGGGAAGCATAATTTTATGCAGCACCAACTGGGAAGTAAAGGAGCTGGACTTAACAAAACATTTTTAAATATAAAGGTAATTGTGAATACCAGTGAAGGGAGGAAACATTGGCAAGGACACAAAACAGTGAGCTGGTACTTTGGGAGTGAGACTCTAAGAGAAGAAGGACACTGGACCAGGTTTATGGTGGATGGCTGGCAACCATCTTGGCTAGAAGGGGGAACATACAATTGGCAGGATTCAAGGAGAGAGCAATGCTTCAACTCCTTAAATGAAGTCTCTAGGTTTCATCCCTAGGTGGATGTGCTTTCCAGACTTCAACAAGGTCTCCTCAGGAGGATCTGCTCTCTCATGTATAGTAATGATACAGGAAATCTAAGAGAATAGCACCTATGATGGGAAAAACCCAATTCAACCAGCAATTTTTGCACACATTATTTTTTGAAGTATCCTTGCTATCACTTTCAGTTTTATTTTCACTCAGATAGACATCACCAATATAGTACTGCTTGGACATTTCTGTGGCATCAAAGGAGTCACCTACATTTTCAAAGTTGTCACTTGCTTCTGCAGCAACTTGTTCCATCAGAACTTTCTCTCCACCGGGATGTTCCTTGAGGAATCTTGAGACATCGTAGACTGCCCCATGGATCACCAGCCATAATCCCTTCCAAGAGGTGCACTTCACCACCTCTTCCAACCAGTGACAAGTGGGAGGTCTAGACCTCCTGCCTTTTCGCATCCCTGCTGCTGCTTCCACAATCGCCATTGGGACCAAGATACATAACCTCTCCATTGCTAGCTGGGTTTCCACTACTAACTCCTTTGAGGACATTACATAGAATTTTGGCCTTGTCTTTATCCTTTGAGGAAGAGAAATTCTCAAGTATAATATAATTACATGTATGAATAGTTTTATTGTTGTTTGTGTTTTATTTCTCATTTAAGAATTCCTTACCTACACTGTTTCCTGAAGATAGACTCTTTTGATGCTCTCTAAAATTATAGTTTTGACTTTCACATATTTTCCTTTAATTCACATGTTTTTATGGTTAGAAATAGGACTCAAATTTCATTTTATCCAATGTGATTATCTAACTGTCAAAGCACCATTTATTGAAAAGCCTTAATTGTTTATTATATTATCACACAAGAGCTCTGTCAATTATTATGGGTGTGTATCTCAGCTTGTTTGTAACTGTCTCCTTTATTCTTTTGTACCAGTCTCTTATTATATTTCTTCACTTACACTATGTAAATTCAAATGATTTAACATAAATTATATTTTGAAAATGTGAGCTAAATTGAAAAATATATATTTAAATTACACCTTGAAAGGCTTCCAGAAAAACCCATGGAAATGGTTGAATTTCAGATGTGGAGTTTTATAACGTAAATTTTTCTTCAAAACTGACTAGACAATGCTTTGGAGAAATATATCTGAGCAGTGTGATATTTACTCATTAAACATATGATAGTACTACTGTGTTTAATAAAATGTTAATTTTAGAAGAACAAAATACCAAGTGATATATTTACTTTAGAGAGTAGGTTTCCTCAGATGAAGTGAATTAAAGTGATAGGTGTTTTGTATGATATTTTTTAACTAATAGAATTTTGCACTATTGAGGGTATCAAGAGCTGAGAGAGAGCTGAGCTGAGAGATCCCTGAGCTGAGATGAACCAGAGCTGACCTGATGTGCAAGTTGATGAAGGTAGTAGATTTTAAAAAGCCAAAGCCAAAGTGGAAGTAAACAGTGAAACCTTCAATCCCTTACTCTGATACTATAAACAAGAGCATACAGGAAGGAAAGATGGATGCTCCCACCTGCTCATTTCCCCATGGAATGTGCCAGCAAGAGAGGGTGAGGTGAATCAGCACCTACATAGGTATCTCTCACTTTTGAGGGTGCCCCACACAAAAAGCTCCTGCAGTTTTATGGACCCAGAGTCTGGGGATGGGAGAAGAGAAAGGAATTTAGCTGGGGTATCCGAAGAAGGCCTTGGCTTTGAGACCCTGGGAGGGAGGCCTCCAAGTGGAGAAACCTTCCCTAGGAATTCATAAGTGCATAAGAGCATGACCAGGCATGGGGGCATGAGCCCTTGACTGCAATTCCCTTCAGAGGTAGCAAGGCACTGCCTGTGCACCAAGTCTGCAAGGGAGGGCAGCTTTCCTTCTTTGTGGCTGCCAGTAAAGCCTTTGTAATTGCCTCTGGTCAGGACTGAAAAATTACAGGAAAGGTTTTTTTGTTTGTATGTTGTTGTTTTTTTTAAGCAAGTACAATGCTCTTCATGTCCACCTTTTGATTTTTGAGGAGTCCAGTGAGAAATTTAAGCTACTCCTCAACATTGATCCCAATGGGTCTTACTTTGAGATGTGGTATAAATAAATGGGATTTTAATCTGAGGCAACAGCAGACTAAACCCATGATCAAAATCACTCCAAGCACATTGATCAGGCCTGCAAGGAATATTAAATTTAGCCATGAACATTAAACATTGTCAAGTTAGGTAAAAGATGTCTTATAATATATGGGTCTATTTTAGAGAGCAAGGGACCTTCTTAAATTTTCACATGAATCTTTTTTACCTGACCTGAGGAACTAATTTATTTACAGCACAGCTCTGACATGTAAGTGGAATCTTACCTGAATTCCTTTCAGTGCTGAGGCAGTGCCATGATGGAGTACACATACAAGAAGGAAACGTTCAAAAGACACACAGTGTTCCCTTGAAACAGTGCTTACAATATTAGGGCATATAAATCAGAACATAGATATGTTCATTAGGTATTTAAGTTCACCAGGCTTCCAATATCACCTCACATTGTCCCAGCTTCTGCACTGGAGTTCCTAGTCTAGGGCTAATAATTTAGTTTAGTCCTTGGTTTAAAAGGATGAGCTAAGGCATTCAATGTCAAACATTTTGTTTGCCCATGATGAGAGTGCATTCATGCCATGATTGTGGACATTTAGAGGTATTCTGCTTGGACATTGCAGGAGCTGGGACCAAATTCTTTGCTTCATAATGTGCATTTTCAGGTATCATTTTAGGTCAGCAGTTAATTGAATGCAAAGCACGCACAGCATCTTAGAAAGGCAGCCTGTGAGTATTTCTTCAGGAGGAGGGAAAAGATATCATGGACAGTTCTGGAAAACAAAGGTCATTAATATGTCCCCCTCTTAGACACCTCACTAGGTGATGGTTTGTTGTTGTTTTTGTTAGTGTGTCCATTCCATTTACTTTATATATATAAGAATTCCCTAAACTTATCCAAATTTTCTGTCTTGTATATTTGTGCACAAATGGAACCAAAGCTTTAAAACAGGAAAGCATTTTTTAAAAACTTAACCAGAAAGTCAAATCACATTTAAGAACAGTTCAAAACAAAATCATGGATTTTATAAAATATTTTATAATAGGTTTCCAAACTTCCTGTTACTTGAAATTTAATATTTATCTTAATTTACCAATTAGTTGAATCTTTGGTGAGGTGTTGGATGGGATGGGATGGTCTTACAAGCTTGCATGACACCAAGGTGTCAATATCTATAAAGAAGGGTCTACATTTGAAGAAGGGCAAAGACAGCCTGATCAAATATACAGAGCAGATGGGTAATACACTTTCAGGGAGATGGTGCATTGAGATGCCAGACTGAGCATCTGAGATATGTAATCTGGAATTGAATCCTCTTATCCCCATCCACTAGCCACTTAGGCTTGTCTTTTAAGGGCTCATTAAAATGCTCTATCACCCCTGTGGCTTCAGACAGATATGGAGCATGGAGAGTTCAACAGATGCCCCATCAGTGGGCTAACCCCATAACACTGGGACACAAATTTGGGACAATTACAAGAAGCTAAATATTTGAGAAAGCCAAACAGGAAACATTTGAATAGTGTTGCCTGAGTCAGTGAAACACAAGGGAATGACCAAACCAAACCTGGAGAAAGTGCCAACTGTAGTAAGGATCCAATGCCTGCTGGAAGGGAGGAAAGTCCCAATGTTATGTACCTACTCAAAATGTCCTGGCCTAATGGCTTCAGAATCAGTGTCTGGGAAGTATTTTTTTAAATATATTTTTTATTTATTTTTAAAAGATACTTGGATTACATAAATTGTTACATAAAAAAATAAAAAGGATTCTCATATACCCCACACCCCAGACCTCCAACTTTTTCTCACATTAACAACTTCTTTCATTAGTGTAGTACATTCATTGTAATTGATGAACATATTTTGGAGCATTGCCACTAACCATGGACTATAGTTTACACTGTAGTTTTTGTTTTTTTCCACTCAATTCTGTAGGCTATGGCAAGATACATAATGGCCTATATCTGTCACTGCAAAGTCATCCAGGTCAATTCCAAGCCCTGAAAATTGCCCCATATTACACCACTTTTTCCCTCTCACTGACTTCAGCACCTCCAGTGTCCACTGTCTCCAAATCATATAATTTCTTCCATTGCTAGAATCACAATAAATCTATAGTAGAACACCAGTAAGTCTTCTCTATTCCACATTTTATTCCCCAATCCTGAGGGTTCTGGGATGGTGATGCCCACTCCACCTCTAATTGAGAGGGGACCTCAATCCCATATGTCTGATGGATGGAATTCTCTTGCTTGCAGTTGTAGACTCTCTTGGTTCCTTGGTGTGTTGGTTGTCCATCCTCACCTCCCCATTAGCTGGGTGAGACCAATAAACTGAAGAGTAAATGTTGCAACTTGTCTGAGGCTCAGGGCCCAGCCAGGACATGGAGAGCCAAGAGATTTCAGTCTCCTGGACATACACCTACCAACCCAAGCATCAACTATAGGTTCAAAGGAAAGGGACAGAAGAGGCATGTGTAGAGAAGTCACATCTGAGTCCAACTCTGTAACACTGGGGAGCACAATCTCCAAAGTAGGGCCCACTGGCACGGCACCAATCTCTGGAGCTATCTGCCCCAAGCACAGGACCTGGGAGACTCCAGAGCCTTCAGGAGCCCCACTGTTTGGGGTAGTGCCCACTTTGGCTGTCTATGCAATCCTGCTGAGACCTGCATAAGCGTTATCTCTCTGATGACCTCCTGACTCACTTTGAAGTCTTTTAGCCCTATAAACACATTTGTCTTTACCTTTCCCCCCTTTAATTCAAGATCTTTTTCCTGTTTTATTACCAGCTGGTGCTTGGTAGTAATCCCTTGGTGCCAGGGAGGCTCATCCCTGGGAGTCATGTCCTTTGCTGGGGGGAAGGTAATGCATTTATTTGCTGAGTCTGGTTTAGAGAGAGGCCACATTGAAACAAAAAGGAGACTCTCAGGAGGTAACTCTTAGGCACCCTACAACACTAGGCCAAGTTGCAAATTCAAAAGCAAAAGGCTCATAAGCATAGTCATCAGTATTAAGGGCCCATCAATGAACCATCCTTCTTCACTAGTGATTGCCCCTGTGCTTCGAAGTTCATTGCTGTTCCATTAGAGAATGTGGCAGAGCTCCCCAGGATGGGGATTCAACAATCCTTCAACAGTTGTGTGAATCTCTACCCACTGTGGCAATGCCCCATGAACATTTGAACATATTTATAGACCTTATATGTATTCCCAGGTGAACTTCTTCCGATGTATCCCCCATCACTGACACCCCACACCACTGATCCTTCCCTGACATAGTTGTAACCCTTCTGTGATCCAAAACTTCAAAAATGCAGCCAAGAAGGTTTGCCAAATTCAACTAATAGGAAAATGAAAAAATAATGATAGGTTTAAAGCTAAGAAGTAAAATACATAATAATTTGAAAAACTAAAACTAAAATAAAGTAAAAAAAAAATGGGGTATTAAAAAAATGAAAAATATTTTTAAAATTTTCTGACATTTTACCTTTCATTCCTGTAATATCTGTTGTCCTGTATGTACAGTGGCATTTTCTGCCATTTCTTCCCCACCGTCTTACTTTTTATTTTTTTTTTTTTTTTGGTCTTTAAAATGGTTTTAGGTCACAGTAAAGTTATATAGAATATAGGGGACTTCCATATACACATCCTCCACCTCTTCTGCCCTTCCTATTAGTATCCATTTTACATGTGGATTGTACAATTGTTACAACTGATGTACAAATATTGAAACATAATTACTAACCCTGGTCAATGGTTTATATTATGGTGTACATTTTAGACCATACACTTGTATAAATTTTTGATGAAAATTTACATGGCCTGTATCTACCATTGGAAGAATGTGCAGAACACATCCATTGCCCCCTAAATACCCCCTCTTCCATCTATTCTATTCCTACCCCCATCCCCTCAGGGTCCACAGCTACCAAATGGCTTCATTCCTTGAAGGACAAAGTTCATAGTTATTTGCTACAACACTGAGGGATTTACACACTAGTCTGTCCTCCCCTACTAGAAACTGCCCATGCTCTTGTAAGACACTCTCCCCTGTGTTTGAGAAAATATGGGACCTCCTCAACATGGGAGTCCAACTCCTCTGGGAAGTATTTTTAACCATGGCCAGGTTCTGGCAGGTGGGATAGCTTCTTCCTGGTGTCCCAGTATCATCTGATGACAGTGGTGTCCTGTGCATGCTAGCCCAGGTCATGATAGTGTCAGAGTCCCAGGGATCATCCTATCATGGTACCATGTGAAAGTAGGTCATACATTTGTTTGATCTTTGGCAAAGGACAATTCAATCCCCCCATTTAGCTGAGAGGCATGGTCTGTTGTCAGCTATGTTCCCCGTGTCAGCATAGGGGCCTTTACGATGAGCAGCCAGATGGGTTTAAAAAAAGCCTAATTAGGTGTTAAATTCTTTTTAATCCACATATCTCATCCCCACAGTGGGTATGCCAGTCAGAGGCTTGCCAGTGTCCTGAATTAATGGCCAGTAAAAGACCCAACACATAACTCAGTGAAAGACAGCTGAGTAGGTTCACATTCTTTTGCATAACCCTTTTAATTTGTCCTGATCTCTGCAATTCCCATCAGTTCTTGGATGCAAACGCTAACATGGGTGCACATAGACAATACATCAATATCAATAATACATTTAGTAGTGGAGGACATACAAGAGAGTTTTGTAGTGGCTTAGAGGGTCCGTTCCATAGTTGAGCCTGAGCAAGATTCCTATTGATGGTGGCCTTGGGCCCAAAGCAAGAGAGTATCATTTGTTCTCTACCCAACTTGCTGCTTAGGAGTGGTAGGTATCACCATCATCTGTGCCCCTGTATCTAAAATGCCTAACCCCCTCTCCCTCACTTCCCCATTGAATTCTAACCTTTTCACAGTCTTTATTCTGCTTGGAGACAATAAGTTTTTAGTGGAGAGGTCCCAATAAAAAGCCTGTGGGACCCTCTCTTCCAACCCAGATTTCAAAGGTAGGTGTAGATGCAACAGACCGCAAGTCTGTCACAGAGGCTACTTTGGTGGGAACCCCAGGGGTGCAATCTGTTTTTTTTAGGTGATGTGGGCCAGAGGAAGCAGAGAGTATGGCTAAGCAGCTATTTTCTTTCCAAAACTCCTAGGGTGGCACAGGGCCAGGAGCCCCAAATCTCAGACTTCCCTGGAAGGAGAGACAATAACTGGAAATCTGCAGCCAGACAGTTTGGATATCTGTCCTGCAAACAATAACATTTCTCCTGAGCTGGAAGCAACTTAGCAAAGTTGGTGACAGTGGTGGTGAGGTATTGTCTCTTTAGGCTGTTCTCTCTCTGCAGTTTTATCTTGGAAAGGCCTATTGTTGCACCTGGACACACACAAGAGACCATACCATTGCCCACCATGGAGCCTGATGCTTATGGCATGGGACAAATGTCCCTTTGGCCACCTGATAACAACCTGAGAGGGTTGACACTTCTGCCACTGCACTCAGCTCTGATATGGCTGCTACTGAAGTGTGTGCAGAATGAGGCCTCTTTGGTGTGGGGCTATGTGTGTTTGGACCACTCCTGCCTTCTCTGTAATAGCCACCATTACTGTCTTGGTGCTGGTCACTCTCAGGGCACTCTCATGGGAGTAGAGGATGTAATTTAGCCCCCAAAGTGAAACATTACCTTGATAATTTCAACAGGGGGTTAATTGGTGTTTTAACAAGTTTCTGGACAATATATTTACCAGGGCCAGGGACCTGCTTACAGTTGCTCAGCTCACAGGTTACCCCAGTTTTCTGTGGTCCCACTGTTTGGGAGCCTTAAGTAGTGAGGGGGAACTCCTTCAACAGGCTTTCTCAAACCCCTCTTTTGGCTCAATAATCTGACCCATCCTCACATACTGCTAAAGAGTCAGGGCTAATTGTCCCTTGGAACTCAAAACTGATATTCCCACTCCATAAGCATTCTCCAAGAATGTCACTCATTCCTCAGAGCATTTCTGCCGATCACTGGCATGGCTGGAGAAATGCCCCAGGTCTCCCTTCAGAAAGCCCCGCGGATTCCACCAACTCCTCAAATAGGTGCCCCCAAAATCTTCTGGTTTTCCAGAAGACCATTGTGCTTAATTGGTTACCCTGCTCCCTGTGCCAATTTTATTGAAGTGAGTTCAGCTGCCTGGTGTCAAAAGTAGCTGATTTAAATATTCAAAGCCAAAATGGTAATAACAAGTGGGGCCTTTATTCACTTACTGTGATAATATAAGCAGGAGGTTAAACAGGAAAGAAAGAGAATAAAACCTGTCTCATTATGATGTAGAAAGCTGTCCCTGGGGAAGGGACAGATGAATTATCATGGACTTGGGAATCAACTCACTGCTGAGGGAGCACAAGGCAAAAGGCCCCTGGAATTTTATGGAGCCTGGGTTTAGGGGTTTAATATACTGAGTATGAGAAGGACAGAGAGTGCCCTCAAGATCTCCCCCTTCACCCTCCAATAAGGAGTTCTCAGCTGAAGCTCCTGAGGAAGGCATGGGTTTGAGGCCCATGAACAGAGGTTCCTAATGGAGGCAAAAGGGGGAGGAATGCAGCTGTGAATAAGAGCTAGCCTGGCCAGGGGTTCCTGAGTCCTTGACCACAACTTCCTTCAACGACTGCAACACACTGGCTGGGTGACATCTGTTGTGGTGAGGGTAACTTCACTTATGTGGACTGCCCAGTAAAGCTTTTGTAATTGTCTATGGTGAAGCATGAAGGAAACACTAAGTTTTTTAAAAATACTTTTTTATTTGATTTTTAAAAGATACTTAGATTACATAAAAGTTACACAAAAATTATTGGGATTCCCATATGCCCCACTCCCTACCACTCTGAAACTTTCCCACATTGACAACATCCTTCATTAGTGTGGTACATTTGTTATAATTGATGAACACGTGTTGGACCATTGCCACTAAGTATGGATTATAGTTTGCATTATAGCTTAAACTCTCTCCCTCACAATTTTGTAAGTTATGACAAGATAAGTAATGGCCTGTATCTGTCATTGCAATGTCATTCAGGACAATTCCAATGTCCCCAAAATGCCCCCATATTACATCTATTTTTCTCTGCTCCCTCCACTTAGAACCTCCAGTGACCACTGTCTCCATCTGAATGATAAAAGTTCCCCCATTGCTAAAATAACAATAAGTCTATAGTAGAATAACTGTAAGTCTCCTCTAGTCCGTCATTCTTTCCCCCACCTTGAGGATTCTGGGATGGTGATTCCTACTCTGCCTCCAATTGAGAGGGGTTTTATATCCCATGGGGCAGATGGATTGGACTATCTTGCTTGCAGTTGTAGCCTGTCTCTGATCCTTGGGATGGTCATTGTCCATCATCATCTCCTCATTAGTTGTCCTGGGTGAGTCCAGAGAACTGGAGATTGGGTGTTGCAACTATGTTGAGATTCTCAGCCAAACAGTCACATGGGCAGCTCAAAGATTTAAGTCTCTTGGACATAAACTTATCAACTCTAATACTTACTGTAGGTTCAAATAGAAGGCACAGAAAAGCCATGTGTAGGGAAATCATAGCTTGGGCCAACGCTGTCACTCTGGGGAGCATTAATTCCAAAGTAGGGCTCACTAGCAGGGCACCAACATCCTGAGCTGTCAGCCCTGCCTATAGAGTCTGGTTGTCTCCAGAGCCCTCATGAGCCCAGCTATTTGAGGCAATATTTACTGTGGCAGTCAATGAGATCCTGCTGAGACATGCATAAGTGTAACCTCTGGAATGACCTCCCAACTTGACTTTGAAGTCTCTTAGCCATACAAACTCATTTGACTTACACTTTCTCATTTTGGTCAAGATCTTTTTCCATTGCATTGCTAGTTGGTACTTGGTAATAATTCCTTGGTGCCAGGGAGGATCATCCCCAGGAGTCATGTCCCATGCCAGGGAGAAGGTAATGCATTTATATGCTGAGTTTGGTTTAGAGAGAGGCCACATTTGAGCAAAAAGCAGGATCTCCAGAGGTATTTTTAGGCAACCTAAAATACTAGGCTATGTTTCAATTTCAAAAGAAAAGGTTCATAAGTACAATCATCAATATCAAAGGCATGTCACAATGGTCCATCCTCCTTCACTAGGTCACTACCTCTTTACTCAGGGGATTATTGCTGTCCCATTAGAGAATGTGGCAGAACATTCCAGGATGGGAATTGGGTATTCTTTTGGTCATTGTGTGGATCTCCACCCAGTGTGACAGTGCCCCATGAACACTTGAACTCATTCATATGCCTTAAAGTTATGCCCCAGGTGAACCTCCTCCCATGCACACCCCTTCACGGACTCCACACATCAGTGATCCTCTCCTAACACAGTTTTAACCTTTCTGTGATCCAAAACTTCTAAAAAATGAAGCCTACAAATAATGAAATAAATTTAATAAGAAAATGAATTAAAAATTATTGTTTTAAAAATGAAAAATGCAATACAAAAGAAAATTTTGAAATAATTTTTTTTTTAATTTTGGCATTATGTCTTTTATCACTGTTAGATCTCTTGTCTTGCATATACAGTGACATTTTCTCCCATTTATTCCACCATTGTCTTATTTTTTCATTTTATCTACAAAGAAGCTTTAATTTACAGAAAAGTCTTGTACAGAATATAGGGGGAATCCCATACACACAATATCCTCCCCCATTTCCCATTTCTCCTATTAACATTTTACATGTGAGTGGTACATTTGTTACAATTGATGCACAAATTTGGAAGCAATGTTATTAACCATGGTCAATCATTTACATTATGGTTCACATTTTCGACCATACACTTTTACAAATTTTGTTGAAATTTAACATTGTCTGTATCCATCACTGCAAGATCATGTAGAACAATTCCAGTGCCCCCAAAATGCCCTATGTTCCATATATTCTATTCCTCCCTTCCCATCTGCTCAGGACCCATTGCAACCACCAAGATTCCCTCTTGAAGAACAAGATTCATAGTTACTTGCAACAACACTGAGGGCTTGACATACTTACCTTTCCTCCCCTATTAGGCACTATCTATGCTCTTGATAGACTCCCACTCCTCTACTTAAGAATATAGCAGAAACCCCAGGATGGGAGTACAACACCTTTCCATTCATTGTGTGGGTCTCCATCCTCTGATACAATTCACTATGATGGGATGAACACTCACATACCCCCTAGAATCCTGCCCTAGTTGTGCTCTGGCTTGCATAACCCCCACATCAAACACCATAAACCAGTAACCCTCCCATGACAGATACAGATCTGTCAAAAAACTTTTCCAACATTGTAGTTTCAACCACATCCCCACAAATCCCCAGATTTCATCTCCTCCCTCTCCCAACCCACCCCCCAGTTCCATTGACAGTGAAAATTCCCACCCTATCCCCCTCACAGACCAGGACTGCCAAACCAAATAGCATCACTGCACCACTATCATGCCCAGCCACTGAAAAACTACAACATTCCACCATAACATAGATTTTGCTCTTATGCACATTGGCTCACAACCCTCTACTCCCTTTCTTTTTCTTGTAAACCTATCTTCCAGACTCTACCTCTTGAGTCTGCTCAATTTGCTTAATTCATATCAGTGAGGTTGTTGTGTATTATTTTTCCTTCAGTGCCTGGCTTGCGTTACTCAACATAAGGTCTTCAAGATTCATCCATGTTATCCAATGTGTTATTATTGCTTTATTTCTTATAGCTGAGTAATATTCCATTGAATGCATATACCCCAGTTTACTTATCCATTCATCTGGTGATGGACATTTGTGTTGTTTCTAACTTTTGGCAATAGGGGATCATGCTGCTATGAACATTGGTGTGCATATATCTGTTTGTGTCCCTGTTTTCAATTCTTCTGGGTGTAGACCCAATAGTGGGATTGCTGGATCATATGGCAGTTCTATACTTAGCTTCCTGAGAAACCGACAAACTGTCCTCCACAATGTTTGCACCATTCTGCATTCACACCAGCAGTGAATAAGGGTCCTCATTCCTCCACATCCTCTCCAACATTTTTAGGCCTCTGTTTGCTTGTTTGTTTTTTAATAGCCACTACTCTAATGGGTATAAAAGGATATCACATTTTAGTTTTGATTTGTATTTCCATAATAGCTAGTGATGTTGAACATCTTTTCATGTGCTTTTGGTCATTTGTACTTCTTCTTTCAGAAAAATGCCCATTTTCAAAATGAGTTTTCTTTCTATTTTCAAGGTGTAAGATTTTTTTATATATGCTGCATATAAGGCCCGTTTCAGATATGGTTACCAAATATTTTCTCTCATTGAGTAGGCTGCCTTTCACTTTCTTGACAAACTCCGAGGTACAAAAGTTTTTAATTTTGATGAGGTCCCATTTGTCTGTTTTGTTAGTCATATTTCCTTCTCATTTCTGTCAATCTGCATCCTTTGATTGGTGAGTTTAAGCCATTAACATTCAATGTTATTACTGTCAAGGAATTATTTACATTAGCCATATTTTCTTTAGATTCATGTATGCCATATGTAATTTTATTCTCTACCTTTTTACTTTTCTTACACTCTCCTCCTATTCTCTTTCTCCTGTTTATTCCTTTCAACCTTCAGAATTCCCTTTAGTATTAATTATGGTGCAGGTTTCTTATTGAAAAAAACTCTTAATTTCTATTTATCTGTGAATATTTTGAACTCTCCCTCATTTTTTAATGCCAGCTTTGCTGGTTAGAGAATTCTTGGCTGAAAGCTTTTTTTCTTTAACACCTTAACTATTTCACACCACTGCCTTCTTGCCTCCATGGTTTCAGATGAAAAATCAGCACTTTATCTTATCAAATTTCCCTTGTATTTGATGGATCTCTTTTCTCTTGCTGCTTTTGGTATTCTCTTTTTGTTTTGAGCATTGGACAATTTGACAAGTATATATCTTGGAGTAGGCCTGTTAGGATTTATAATGTTCAGGGTGTGCTATGCTTCTTAGACATGTACATACATGTCCCTCAATAAGGCTGGGAAATTTTCAGCCCTTGTTTCCTCTAACACATCTTCTGTCCCCTTTCACTTCTTTTCTCTCTGTGGGGTACCTATAATGCATATGTTCATGCATTTCATGTTGTTATTTAAATCTCTAAGTCCCTGCTGGATTTTTTCTATCTTTTTATATATCAGTTCTACTATCTGTCTGATTTCACCTGTACTGTCATCCATATCACTGATTCTTTCCTCTGCCTGTTCAAATCTGCTTTTATGTGCTTCCAGTGTATTTTTTATTTCTTCCTTTGTGCCATTCATCACCATCATATCTGTTATCTTTGTATGCATATTTACAATTTCTTCAGTATGTTCTCCCAGTGTCTTCTTAATAGCCTTTATCTCCTCTTTCACTTCATTAAGTTGAATCATGAAATTTGTTTGGACATCTCTGATTAGTTGTTCCATGTTCTGCCTCTCCTTCTGGTTTTTAATTTGTTTGTTGGACTGGGGTATATCTTCCTGTTTCTTAGTATGGTTTGTAATTTTTTGTTGATGTCTAGGCATCTGTTTACCTTGATGGGATTATTCAGTTGATTACCTTTCTTTCTACTCTAGGGTTTTATTTTGTTTTGTTTTTTTCTGTGTGTGGTAAGATTTCACTTTGGCTCTTCATTCCTCTTATTCTATTTCCTTGCTGTTGTCTTTTTTCCAGTTTGTCCTTTTGGCTTCTTTGTCTCTCTTTCCTTCACTCTCTTGAGAGCTGTGAAGCATTTTCTTGTCTGCTTTACCCCAAAGAAGGTCCACAAGGCAGACTTTAGCTCTCTCTCCATTGTATTACTGAGAGCTGAGCTTTATCTTCCTAACCTGCTCACCTTGTTCCCACAATTCTATAAAGTTTTAAAAGTACTTAGTATCCAAAAGTATGCTGATACAAACTACAATTTGGTTCTTTCTCTGTTAAAGTGACAATTGTTCTTAAGCCATTATTCTGTTTTAATAGGATGCTATAATGAGTTTCATCCTGTCTAATCAGTACACAAAGGAGAAAGACTGTTTTATCAAAATAGATTCTTGCACTTTATGCTAACTTTATTGTGTCTTGGTTGTTTAAGAAAGAAAATTCTTCTCACTTTTAATAGAATCTAATATTCAAACCTAGAAATTCTAACACTTTGCTTTCTTTAAGTCAAACCCAAAAAGGTATCTTTTTATTTCCAAGCTATCACACACATGCAAAAAATGTTCTTCAACTTGAAAAAAGTGAAGTAATAAAAGTAGTTAAGTTCATTTAATATGAAATAAGTTAAATAGAAAGTGTTTAGAATGTGTATGAAAATTAAAGGAATTTTCTAACCTGTTAATCAAAGTTGTATGGGTAAAATATTCATATAAATACTAAAAGATTGTATAAAATCCTCAGAGATTTAACATTGTATCCTGCATTATATTATATAACAGTATAATGGTGTCAATCATGTTTTTAATTATTTTAAAGATGTTATATGTCACAGAAACAACCTTTCCATTTGGGAATCAAGAGACAATGCTTTGGCACATATTCATCTAACTTGTCTGACCTCTCCTGAAGAAGCAGCCCTAGACTACGTGAAAAGAGTGGTCATCAAGAGGTTGCCATAGGGTGGTGCTTGAGAGTAGATTATCATGAGTTAAATAAAGCAACACCATCACTGTATGCAGCAGTCCCAGACATTGCTGATTTAATGCAAGAGATTAGTACCCAGTTTTGTCACTAAAACTTTATTCTAGATCTTGTTATCACTTTCATTAGTGTTTCCTTAGACAAATGAAGTCATCCTGCATTTTCCTTCATTTGGCAAGGCCAACATTGGACTTCTATACTGCTTCTCCAAGGCTATATGCATAGCCCAACCATCTTTCATGACCCCATCACATGGCAAAGATTCTGGTGGCATGGAAAAACCCTGTAGCTGTAACCCTATTTCATTATATTGATATTATGTTTACCAGTAATTCTCTTTCAGAATTTAAAGAAGAAATACAGACAATAGAATCTCATCTTGAGAGCTAGGAATGAGCAATCAATCAGGACAAACTGAAAGACACTGGCTGTTCCGTCAAATTCTTTGGTGTTGTTTGGCTGTACAAAAGCTGTACTCTGCTATATTTGATAAAGTATGTTTTCCCACACTAAAAGCTCCAAAATAGTTAATGGCTTTTTTTGGGGGGTCATTGGGTACTGGAGGCTGTTCATCCTTCACTTACCTCAAATTTTGAATGCATTGTATGTGTTAAGCAGGGTAAGTTGTACATGTGAGTAGGAGGACCCACAGCAGGCTGCTTTAGAAGAAGAAATGAGGGCACTAACACAGGCTCACTCAAGCACCATGGGGTGAGGTATCCTGACTTACCCTGTGAATTGGATGTGGCCAACACTGATATTAGCTTTGGGTTTGGTTTACGGCAAAGGCAACATTCTAAGATAATACCCCTTGGGTTTTGGTCACAAGTATGGAAGGGGGCTAAATTATGACATAGCCCCTTATAGAAGCAGCTATGTGTAGCATACAATGTCTTCTTCCAAGAAGAAATTTTAACCCATAAGTGCCTGGTTATTTTGAAGACTGCCATCACTATCCAGGGGTAGATCATAAATACTGGGAACAGATTGTGCTCAGGCATTGCACAATCAAGTACCTTAACAAAGTGGAAAGCTTACCTGCTGCAGCCCAGTGTCTTTAACACTACCTCATTAATTACCAAAATGTATAAGATCCTAGGGCCAGTGACTTATGTGGAAGATTCTTCAGCCCAAATTTATAAACCCCAAGGTGGCTGTTGAAAAGCCCAATAAAGAAGGCATAGGAACAGTTCCAGAGAATTCACAGTACATGGACTCTTCAACTAGTTGACAGCCACCTGTGTGGACATCTGTGGCTGTGTGCAATCTAACATTGACATTATTTGGTGGGAAACCAGCACCATGCAAAGCAGCCAATTGGCTGAATTAAGAACTGTGTGGATGGTTATAGTACATGAACCAGAAATGCATTAACAATCTGTTTTGATTGTTGGGCAGCATACAAAGGCCTTACCACCTGGATGGTAACTTGAAAACAAGAGCAATGGACTGTCATGGTCTGTCCTCTGTGGGGAAGAGATCTATGGAAGGACATCTGGGATGCCTGCCAGCGGTGACAGGTCACTGTCTATTGTGTCTCTGCCCATGCATCTAACACTCTCTTTGGGAATATTGAGGCAGGTGCCATACATGTCCCTGCCCACTCCTCTAAAATGCCCCTCAGGAATGTTGAGACAAGGCCTTACCACTGAGACCTTAGAAGTAGTGGAACAGCTCCACAGAAAAGCAGGCTTAGCCCAGCAGTTCCAGCTGCATGTCACTCACCAGCAGATCGTGGACATCATACATGACTCTCCATCATGTTCACTCCAATGACCACAACAATTACTTCATTGGTGAGACATATCAGACAAAGTACAGATCCCAGTAACATGATGGCAAGCAGATTATATCAGTCCCCTTCCACTCTTGGAAGGGACAAGGTATGTTTTAACTGCTGCAGACACTGCCACAGAATTCTTGTTTACCTTTCCTATAGGAAAGGTCAACTCGTGAGCCATTATTCACTGCTTAGAAAAAGTATGTGCCATATAAGGGGTGCCAGCCAAACTGACAGTGACTGAGGAACTACATTAACCCATCACCTCATCAGTTTTAGGTGATGGACCAAGATATTGCTTGGACTTTCCATTTACCTTATAACCCCACTAGAGCAGGCCTTATAGAAAGGATGAATGGCCTTTTAAAGAAACATATAAAAGGCAGTTAGGGATCTTTACAACAATGGAATAAAAGACTGTATATAGTCTTGATCCATTTAAATTCATTGCCTAGGGCTGCTGCCCCTGCTTCAGTTGAAAATCTAACAGCAGGACCATTGCAGGTGTTGAAAATACAAGTTAAAGGGCCAGCAGACCTACAGCCCAAAAGGGAAGTAATAATAATCTCTTGTAGCCTATGCTTCAAGCTATACAAACTGGGGAAAATGACCTTCTTTAACCATGGTACTGGCCTATGCAGTCTTTGTGGTTGAGAATCTTAAGCCTATGTGGAATAGGAGTTACCCAAAGCATTGTTGTAAGACCACATTTTTGTTTATACAAAAAATACCATTAAAAATCTTTATTAATAATCAGGTTTCTCTTATTCTTTTGGGGCCCTATGTGTGTCTTTGTGGACTCCCATTTTGCCTAGTCTAGTTTTTGATGTCACCATAGAAAACTCAGATAATTTCAAAGGGGAAAATGTATGGTTTTAGAAGCCTCCTCATGGGACTCCCCTACCCAGTACTTAATCTACTAATGGAAATGTTGCCCTTATGCTGTTAAACATTGTAAAGGAAGAAGTGAGTAAGCCCAGGCCTTTATAAGGATATGTTTTCTATGATGGTTTGTTTAGGATGATTAACTGCTGAGTGAATCATCCTGGACCACATTCCTCCTGTCTACATGGAATGACAGGAGGGAATCTGTGATGTGGGGTGGTTACACCCTGAGTTGTGTAATTTTACTGTCAAACTAGAAAATGACAGTCTTTTCCAATGGCAGGCTTGCTACTTATTAACTGAGGCTTACCCATCCACTTAAGAGTGGCTATGGACTTGTAGGCAAAACAGGTGGCAGTATTTTCACCATAACTCAACTGGATGATGCATGTGGGGACAGACTTATGTCCCTGCCACCCTATATGACACATTACCCCATACTCCTAGTAATTGTGAAATGATCAAGGCTAGATATAGAGTAAAGTGTGCATCCTGGTCCTGGTGGCCATTTTTGTGCCAGGTGGTGCTGCAATTGTCACTGAAAAACACTTAACGGTTTTAGCCAATTACACTGCTCAAGGTCTTAATGATTCCAAAGTAGCAATTACCTTATGAAACTATGAAATTACCCAACTACAAATGGTGGTTTTACAAAATAGAATGGCTTTATATATCCTCACTGTGTGTGAGAGCTATGCCCTCATTATCATTTAATGTGTTTATATTCCAGATCATTCCCATAATATTTCACAAGCTCTAAATCATATGCAAAAGCACATAGAATAAAGTGATAAATTAGTTACTGACCCACTATCTGATTGGTTTAATTTCCTCTCTTGGCCCTGGCAACATGTTTTTATTGATCTACTAGTTTTTGGTGGAGGACTCCTATTATTCTGTTGCCTTTTATACTGTTACTGTGGAATGTGGATGCAATGCTTGTCCTATGGCCAATGTAGGCTGCTTCCTGGGAGTGGATTGTGGGGATGCAGGGCCTGCAGTCCCTCAAAGTTCTTAGCACATAGCCACCTGCATGACCTGGACATAAGTTAAAGGTTAACAACACTCCCCGGAAGGGAGAGAATGTATAGATGGTATTGTAAACAGAATCTCCTCACAGTAGTAAAACTTTATTCTTGTGACAACATCAGCAGACCCCATGTGTGCTGTCAGAAGACCCTAGCAGAAATACTGTTCTCATTCCCTATGGAATGTCCTTATATCATGCTTCATTTTCTGATCTCTTTGTCGAGTGCTGTCTTCATTCTCCAATGGCCAGCATTGGAGACTCTCCTGTTCATAAGTCCCAAAAAAGCTTATGTCTGACTGTGCCAAGTGCATTATTTGGTCTTGCAGACACACCAACTTGTGCCCTTCAAGAGTTGGGTTGGAACATTTTAGAAAAGACAGCAAGACAAATTTAAAAAGTTTTAAATCAGGATAGGCTTTAAAATACATCAGAGATAAGTATAAAATGTGTGGTAATGTGAGAAATGAATTTAAATAATAGGAGGACCCTTGTGTTTATAATGAAGTAAAAAGCCACTATTTATGGCCAGATGGTGGTGAAATTAAATCACTATACAGACACTGGGGAACTGATTCATGGGTGGTTCATTTTCCTTCATCTCATGGTAGAGCTAATTCTTTCTCTTGGTGACTGACAGCCTCCAAGAAGAGCCCCATAGCTGAAAACGTTTCTAAAATCTGAGGACCAAGAGAAGAGAAAATGTCGATAATCTAGAGAAAAAGTGAAAAATAAAACTGGTATTTCCCATAGTCAGTGTCATTTTCCCTTTGTTCTTTTGAAGAAATATAGTGATTCCCTTTATCTTATGTGTACTTGTTTGACCTTTTATTTGTTGACTCATTACAGTGTTACAGTTACTCTTCTTCATATGGAAAATAAGTTGCCTTCTATGTGTGTTTTCAACATTAATGTTTGTTTGATTTTAGAGCAGAAGCCCTCTCTCAAATCAACCCCATGATAATTCTTTGAAATATATGTGAGTGTGCAGTGGTATGAGTGGTGATGGGTTGTGTTTGTACAATTATGTTCAAATAAGCCTGCAATATGTTATGCTAAAAAATGAGATGTGATAGTTCCCAGATCCTGAATGCAGATTTTCAATAAAATGGAAAATCTATCCCCAAACATTAAGTGTAATTTACAAGCATGAGATCAGTTATAATGTCAAAAGCATTTAAAACAGATAGGGTTAAGTGAAACAAATTGTACATAAATATCTCAGTGCCTTCACCAAAGTAAATATTGAGGTGAAATATCAAAAGTATTGAAGCCCCCTCTTAATCAGATATAGAGTGGGCATTACCATCCCAAAATACTTAAAATTGAGGAATGAACAAACATAGTGGGTATTCAAATATGAGCTAAAATAAAGTTATTATTCTAGCAATGGAAGAACTTGTATCACTGATATAAAGGCACTGACCACTAGAGATTCTGAGGAGAGGGGCATTTTTAGGACATTGGAATTGTCCTGCAAGACATTGCAATGATGGATACAGGCCATTATACATTTAATCAAAATCTATTAAATTCTGTGGAGCTAAGTTTAAACTATAACGTAAGCTATAGTCGACGCTTCATAACAATGCTTCAATTTATGTTCCTCAGTTGTAAGAAAATTAACACAATAATGAAAGATTATGGGGGAAAGTCTGGGAGGGACAGGGGATGGGACATATGGGAATCTCTTATATTTTCATGTAGCATTTATGTAATCTAAATCTTCTTTGAAAAAAAAATTTTAAATGTTAAAAAATCTAAGAAATAATGGAGGAAATTATGAAAACTCTGAAAACCCTTGGGGAGAGAAAAGACTGTGTGATATATTTGTGTTTGTGGGTCACATGAGTGTTCAGTTGCTTTAACTTGGAGGAGAGGACAGACAGACAGCTGGCAGCAGGCTTAAAATAGACTCCATGGTTTACAATCTTTCTTCACCATCATATTGCAATAAACAATACTGAGCAATTTCCTTTGAATTTGTAAGCAATGGCTCAAAATACTAGGGCATGTTTTGGCAGTAGTTAGAATGTCTCTGGACTAAAATGCTTTGTTAAATAGGTGCAGAACTACTCTACTTTGTGAAGATATCCTTATTGCTCACAGAGTGGCCTGAGGGGCATAATGGATATCACCAGGAACCTTGTTAGAAATGCAGAATCGGAGTCCCCACTCTAGGCCTAATCTGTAGGTGATTGCTGAGTTTAGCCCTGCAAATTTCCAGAGGTGAGAAATTTCTCTGAATATTCTAAAATTAGATTGTGTTGATGGTTGTTCAACTCTCTGAACAAAATTAAAAAAACAGAAAATAAAAAGCAAAAACATTGAATTATGCATTTCAAATGAATGAATTTTATGGTGCCTGAATTATATCTCAACACAGTCATTTACAAAATTTAAGGCTCAAAATATATTCTCAAATATAAACTATCTCAAGAAATGCCACACTAAGATGTAGACTTCAAATATTTTTGGAAAATATTTAAATAAGAAGAAAAAGAATCACATGATGTTTCCAAAATAGATGAATTATAGGTGATAAATAATTTGATGAGGCTTATTGATGTTTTTAAAAATAGTTGAGACCAAATAAATAAAAACTATTTCTAAGGAGACATGCCAATTAATGAAGAAATGAAAATCTTGACAGTAACAATATGATCAGTGTTGTAAGTAAAGACCAAGTTATATAAGCTTGAAAAAATTATTGTTTTTATTAGGAGAACATATGCTCAGAAATGAGAAAAGTTTAAAAATAAACATTAAATATGGAACAAACAAAAATAATGATTAAAATGAAAAAAGATATCTACATGTTTCTCAGACATATATTTTGAAGTGTAATATAAATGTCAAGGCCAGTTTTTAGCTATTTATAAGAGACACAACCAAATCAAGAAGAAATGGGTATGTTGAGAGTAAAAGTATGGAAAATGCCATTCAAGGCAAAAACTCACCCAAAGAAAACTGATGTGATACTTTAAAATGAAGCCTCTTTTTACCCAAAAGTGTAGCAAAACACAAAACAAAAAATATCATTACCTATAACTATATGACATAACAATCAAATCAGGGAGACAATAGAACATATATAAAATATATGTATAAATACATATATTTATATGTATAAATATATGTATATATGTATAAATATATGTATAAATACATATATTTATACATATATGTATTTATACATATATTTATACATATGTATATGTATAAATAAAATGTATGTATAAAATGTCATATAGTGAGGAGGTTCACCTGGGGTATTCCTATAAGTCATATAAATGAGTTCAAGTGTTCATGGAACATTGTCACAGTGGGTGGAGATCTACACAATAACTGAAAGAATATCCAATTCTCATCCTGGGGGGTTCTGCCACATTCTCTAATGGGACAGCAAGGGTTCTGTGAGTCCAGGGGCAGTGACTAGTGGAGGAGGATGGACCATTGATGGGTATTTGATATTGATCACTGTACTTATGAACCTTTTCTTTTGATATTGAAGTAGCTTAGTATTGTAGGTTGCCTAAAAGTTACCTCCTGAAAGCCTCCTTTTTGCTCAGATGTGGCCTCTCTCTAAGCCAAACTCAGCTCAGCATAAAAATGCACTGCCTTCCCCCTCACCCCATGCCCCCCATGTGAGATACGACTCCAGGAGATGTGCTTCCCTGGCAGTGAGGGATTACTTCCAGGCACCATCATGCAATGCAACTGGAAAAAGACCTTGAACAATAGGGGAAAGGGGAAAGGCAAATGAGTTTATATGGCTAAGAGAATACACAGTGAGTTGGGAGGTCATTCCAGAGGTTATGCTTATGCACATCTCAGCAGGATCTCATTGACTGCCACAGAAAATATTGCCTCAAATAGTGGGGTTCTTGAGGGCTCTGGAGACATCCAGAAGCTATAGGCAGGCCTGACAGCTCAGGAGTTTGGCACCCTTCCAGTAGGCCCTACTTTGGAATTTATGCTCCCCAGTGTGACAGAGTTAGACTCAGCTATTGTTCTCTACACATGGTTCTTCTGCTCTTTCTGTTTGAACCTACTGATAGTATTAGAGTTAATAGGTGTATGTCCAAGAGACTTAAACTTTGGGCTGTTTATGTGTGCCCAGTTGGACCCTGAATTGCAACACATTTGCATCACTTACTCTCTAGTTCATTGGACTCACCCACAACAAATAACAAAGAGGTGATGATTGACAATGATGATCTCAAGGAACAGAGAGAGTCTGCAACAGCAAGCATGATAGTCCCATCCATTTGCCCCATGGGATCTAAGCCCCCTCTCAATTAGAGGTGGAGAAGGCATCACCATCCAAGAATCCTCAAGATTGTGTAATGAACAATGAACTAGAGTGGACTTACTGTTATTCTACTATAGACTTATAGTTATTCTAGCAATGGAAGAACTTTTATCACTGATGTGGTGGTAGTGGCCACAGGAGGTTCTGAGAGGGAGAGGGAAAAATAGTTGTAATATTTTGGCATTTTCAGGTCATGGACTTGTCCTGAATGACATTGCAATGACAGATAGAGGCCATTACATATCTTGTTATAACTTAAAAAATTGTGTGGGAGAGAGTTTAAACTATAATGTAAACTATAATTCACTTAGTGGCAATGCTCCAATATGTGTTCATCAATTGTATCAAACGTACCACAATAATGAAGGATGCTGTTGATATGGGAAAATGTGGGGGAGGTAGGGAGTGAAGCATATGGGAATCTCCTACATTTTTATGTAACATTTATGTAATCTAAGTTCCTTTTTTAAAAAATTTTAAAAGGGTATTTAAAAAATTATGTAAAATAATAAAAATATCATATTCATGTTTCTCTCCATATAGAAATAACTCCAAATAAATATCTATCTATATCTATCTATATCTATATATCTATATCTATCTATATCTATATATTTGAATCTCAGTATAACTATATTTCTAAATATTATATTTGTTTCTAACTCTACACATCTCTATATAATTTATCTTCATTTTTCTTTTTGATTGATGGGATTTATTTCAATATTCTGGATATGAGTTCTTTGTCAAATATATATATCCATATATATTTATATATTTCAAAAATTGCTACCTACCATATGGCTTATTTTTTTACTATTTTATTGTGATCTTTTGATATCACAAGATTTTAATTTTAGTATAGTCCAATTTATCAACATTTTCCTGTATAGTACATAATACCATGTGTGTTCTCTGGAAATGGTTCTTCAAAGGTAGGAGTCTAGGATTGATTTAATTGTCTCTTTAGCCTGGAATACAATGTTGAGTTCTTGCTAAAGAGAAAAGGGAAGGTAGTGATGCATTGTTGGTTTTGAATTACCTGCTTGAGGAAAGTGCCCTGGGGTTAAGTGGCTGTCTCACTTGACTAAGTTAATATTGATGATTAATTAGATTGTGAGTTGTTATAGCTGCTTCTGACTGACAGAAAGAGAATGCCAAACTCAGGGATTTAATTTTTAATCCAATAGTACTATGAAATTCAGAATAGTACAGGGATTACTCAGGAAAATATTAAACAGGCTAATAATTTCAACAGCAAGAATATAATGCAGGGATATGGCTAAACAAATTTTGGGAAAACTAAAAAAAATCAAAGAAATACCAACTTCAGGGAGAAACTACCAAGCCCCAAGTCTGGAAAAACAAGAATATAAGATTAGAATCATCAAAACTAAAGGGAATATTTTGTGCTTCAGTGGAAAACTATGCAATAGTTTATATCACATCTTTCATCACTGTCTAATTCTAGCTTTCCAATGACTTTGAACTCTGTAAATTGTAGATAAATGCTAGCAAGGCAAAAACAAAATATTGACAATAAACCTGCAAATTCTATTAAGTAGAGATACCATTGAGTTTCTTGACCTATTCTAGAAGATGCTGATTTGGCCACATTTGCACATTCATTTCAATATTACTGATAAATGAATATTTGAGATCTATGGATTCTCCTTTGAACTCTTGCCAAAGAGGTTTATGAAGTTTTTAAAGTCATTCAGAATAGAGCTGTCTTAGATAAAACAGAGGTGTCTGAAGGGGAAATAAATGTTGTTTTATTGGAGTAATGGACTTAAATCCCTGCAGACTTCTCTGAGACTTTCAATTTTACTAAAAAGATCAAGAAAGTAGACAAATAAAAGAAAATGAAGAAGCAGTTATCCATTATATCTTTCAGGGTTGATGAAAATGTTTTATATGCACTATCCAACATGACAGCTATTAGGCAAGTTTCATTATTGAACACTTGAATTATATCTTGTCTGATAGAATAAATGAATTATTAATTTTATTTAATTTCAATTAATTTAAATTGCTGTCACTAGCTCCTGCCATATTGGACAGTAAAGTTAGAGAATGCCATTTGTAAATACTATATGTAATATTAAAATTCTGTAAATCTTTTTCAAGGATAAACTGTGGCTCATGGTAATGATTAGCATAAAATCAAATAATACAATAACTTGTGAAACTGTTTCTAAATTCAATATCAACCCTGCCTTCATATGGATCTGACTTTGGTTTGGAGAAAGTGGCCAAATATGATGACATCAAAAAGGTGGTAAAGCAGGCATCATATGGCTCCTTGAATGGCATCCTGGGCTACAATGAGGACCAGCTTGTCTCCTGAGAATTTAACAGTGACATGCACTCTAACAATTTTGATGCTGGGGCTGGCATTGCCCTCAGAAAAACTTTGTCAAGCGCATTTCCTGGTACAACAATGAATTAGGCTATAGCAACAGGGTGGTGGACCTTATGGTCCACATGACATCCAAGGAGTAAGAGCCGCCTGGACCACCAACCCCAGCAACAGCAAAGGAAGAGAGAAGTGACATTCTCCATGGCTTCCATACCAGACCCCCTGAAGAAGGGGAGAGGCTCAAAGGGCCTTACCTTGTCATGTACCAACAATAGATACACTGTACAGGCCAAAAAACAATAATTAACAGAACTGACAAAGGAGACCAGAAAATTAAAATAAAGAGAAAAATTTATAGATACCTCTGTACCTCTGGTAACAGTGCCTTTAGCCCTAGGTACTTAAAAGTAGTTAGGTTCAGAATGAAAGGAAAATAACATTCAGTTATTTGCCCTTATGTCTTTTACTGCTATTAATATTGTGATCATGTAATTTTTTATTTTAATAATTAAAATAAAATACCAAAACACTAGAGGAAAGCTGATAATTACTCTAGATACATATCCTAACATTGATACTAAACTGTTAGCGAGCAAGGTAAACAAATAATCTTCATTTGGGGTCTATTTTGAAACTTTTACTAATTTGTGATTGGTATAAATAAACCATATGTTTATGGAATCCAAAGAACAGAGTTAGAGTAAAACCTACCTGGAGACAGATATTTAATTTATATGAAGAAGCTTTGGAAAGATATTTTTGAATATTTGAAATAGGTGTAGCTTTTTAGGTATTAGCGTGCATTATGTTCAAAAATTTACAAACTACAAAGTAATAGTATTTCACAAAATGGAATGAGAATTTTAGGTGTTAATAAATAAATATCTCATCCAGAATTTTAAGGGGCAAAAAAAAAAAAAGCTTAAATTCCAAAGAGAAAAATGGGGAAAGATATTGGAATGAAAATTTACAAATTAAATCTTATACATGGAATGGAAAAATGAAAAAATTAAATTTAGTAAAATAATGTGATAATAGATCACTACTTTTCCCACATGAATAAAAAAATTAATTTCAAAAATAGTTATTTTAAAGCTGGTTAAAAAGCAGTGAGACAGATATCCTGATACACTGCTGATAGTAGTAGAAATTGATGTTATATTCTAAGAGTTGCATGCTTTACTTTAACAAGCAATTTAACAAATTACATTTATTGGTCTGGAGGTTGTATTTTCACATACAATTTTTAAAAGTCATTATAAATATAAACAAAATTCATGTGTTAATAAATCAAACGAATACACCAAGGTCACTAAAATGAAGATAGAAGTAATGACAGTTTTCTGCAGGTCATAGGTTAATATGACTTGGAATATAAATAGAATAACAAGTAATGGTGAAATGAGCTTATAATTAAGTGGAGGCATGAAAAATCTATTCTTAAAGTGTAGAAGTTAAATAAAGACAGAAGATGAAGAGGAGAATAAGCAAGAGAAAGAGGAAAGGGAAACAAAAAGTCCAGGATAGAAAGTAGGGATGAAGGAATGAATTACAGAATAAAAAGGGAGAAAAGGAAAGAGAGGAAAAGGAGGGCACAGAAATTTGTGGTAGGATATCATATTCAAGAAATGGAGAACTAGAGTCATAAATATGTGGAGATGAGACATGTTCAGAATTATTTCAGGATTGTGATAGATTGTGATTCCATTAAACAAAACAAACCATTCCTGATGATTTTCTATTCTGAATCTAGATGTTAATAAGAATGTCATTACCAACCTTATGCATTCTTAATTCCTAAGTGACTAGAGATCACCACAAATTGACATATCCTGTAATGGTTCTGCTCTGAACTCCACAAGTAAATGCTTGATTAGAACCTTTAAGAAAAGTTATGCATATTTATGCATCCACATTTTAACTACAAATGCCCTAAAAATAAAATGTACTTCCAGAAATAAAAATTTTAAAATGCTATTTTTGTGACAATCTTAAAAATGTTGGGAGATTTCAGTGTATTTGGAAACACTGACAGTGATTGTAAAACATACAGGATTTGCTCCCAAACAGAACATAATAATATGAAATTGTTACTGGAAAGAGAAACATTGAGTCCAGTATTTCCAAGCTACTCATTTACTATACATAAAAAAAGTTACTAAAATTTTGACCTGGAACACTCATAATATAACACATTAGTAAATTCTGTTGATTAGTAGTAAGAAAATAAAGGTGTCTCTTTATATTGAAAAGACATTCATATTGATGAACTAAATATAAAAATCAAGAAATCATTTTGCAAGTTTTATCTCTATCACTTTTCCTAATGCTGCCTGCATGCCCTTGTTTTTCAGAATATAGATGAGAGGATTCAGGGTGGGCAGTAATGCTATGTAAAGCACAGATATGAACAATTTCAGTGAAGAAAATTTGAAATTTTTTGTAAAATATGTTGTAATCCTAGAAAACAGGAACAGTATCACCACAGTGAGGTGGGGCAGACAGGTTGAAAAAGTTTTTTGCCTTCCCTTTACAGATGGGATTCTTAGAACAGTGGTTAAAATGTGAACATAAGAAACAACCATTAAAATGAAACACACAAAAACAAAACAACAGCTAGGAATAATAAATCCATCTTCTAAAATATGCTCTCCATAACAAGAAAGTTTAAGCAGTGATGGAATATCACAGAAGAACTGATGGCCTATGTTGGACCCACAGAACCTGACAGAGAACGTTCCTGCTACATGAAGGGAGCCATAAGCACATCCACTGAGCCATGATGCTGTCGCCATCAGCACACAGGCATCACTGTGCATGATGCACTCGTAGTGCAGAGGGTGGCAGATGGCAGTATAGTGGTCATAGGACATCACTATGAGGAGGGCAAACTCTGTGCCAGAGGAAAATACAAAGAGAAAAACTTGCATGGCACATCCTAGGAAGGAGATGGAATGACTGTTAGTCAAAGAGTTCATGATGGATTTAGGAAGAGTGACAGAGATACAGCAGATATCAATGACAGACAAATTCTTAAGAAAGAAATACATATGGGCTTGGAGATGCTGGTCAATGGTAGTGATGGTGATAATGAGAATGTTCCTCATCACTGCTGCCAGGTAAATGAGGAAGAAGAGTGTGGCATAGAGTTTCTGTAGCATCCAGTCATCAGGGAATCCCATGAGCAAGAATTCCATTATGATGGTCATGTTGATCAGTTTCTCAGGCATGCTGATTCTTCTGATAGAATAGAAAAATGAAACAACATTCTTATTCAGAGCTCTCCACTTCTCTTCTGTTAGTGCCTAAAAGCTTTTCTTTTATGAATGGTATGCTTAGCGGTATCAGTCTAATATAGAGTAATTCTAATATGTGAAATTGATTTCCTTTTAAAATATATAGAGTAATAATAATAAGAACATTAATAAATCTGCCTGTGAATGGGGCATGAACATAGAAGGGCTACATCACTGACTGTGACTTCAAACTCTGTAAGGCAGAGATAATGGATTTTGAGCATATTCTGAATATGCAAGAGCTGAATTTCTTTACTTATATCATCAACAAAATATGTTCTCCTTTACCTACAAAGTTTTATTTTATTTCTTTCTTGAAAAATTCCTTAGGTATTTGTGCATTGTTCTTGAGCCCCAGCAGAAAATATTTTAATTTCCTAAGAACAGGAAAATGCCCTATACTTTCTATAACTTTGTAAAATGTTACAGAGAAATTAGAGGACAAAGAAAAAATATATATATATTGGTATATCATTAGGTAAATTCACTCTTAAAATATCTATATGTGTGTTTGGAATTGTATAAATATGTGTGCACATGTAAGCATTTGCACATATCTATATGATATAGGTAATTTTAAATGAATTATTTGTGGTATGTGTGTGCTTATATTTGAGAGTGCTATTGGAAAACTTTGCAAATGTCATACCTAATCCCTCTCTTTACTTCCCCAGAAAGGAGAGCGGGCCTTGTTTTCTAGGAGCTATAATCATTGCATTGGTATTTCAATAACCAAGTGAAATTATCATAATGAGAAGATCACAGAACCTGACCAAATTTTTCTATAGTTCATACAGGGAAAAATATAAACTATCTAGTCAATGTAAAAATAAAAAGAAGTCAGGATAGATCATCTTGTCAGATACTGACTTGGTGAAATGTACTGAACTGAGTTGAATTGAAAATAGTCCTACCTGAGCATGGATTCATCTCCCAGGATCTCATCTTCCTTTTTTTGAGGAGAAAGGAGATGATGGGAAAAACCTACAACTACAGTTTAAAAATGTAGCATGTCCTTTCCTAACCTGATCTCATTTGAGCTAACAGCAAGTGACAAGCACAGGGTTTAAGGAAGCTTTCACTCATCATGGACTGAATTGGCTCACCATGTAGAAATCAGCAGTTTCTCGATTTTATCTCTCCCTTATGGATATACTTTATGCAAAGTAGGTCTGGAGGCAGAGAATAGAATAATACTAAACATTTTCATACTCACCAAGCAGCCCCTCTTTAGGAATTGTATTATATTTCTTTGGTGCTTTCTTGATGTACTGCATTTTCTCTCTTAAGTATTTAGATCTAAAAGATCATAAGATGTATGTATTTTCTGGAGTTCCCAAGTGACTAATTATACTGGTTTTTAACTTGCCCAAAATTGAGACCAGTGGCTTGTTTTCCTGTTAGACCATGGACAGCTTGGGACTTCAAACCATTGGGGCCCAGATTTTCAATTCAGTGATGTGACGGTTAAATTAGTGTGTCAACTTAACTACGTGATGGTGTCCAGTTATTTGGTCAAGCAAGCACTGGCCTGATAGTTATTTTTAGGGTATTTTTGGGATCAAATTATCAGTAAGTTGATTTCATATATGGCTAATTACATCTATAATCAACTGAAGAGTTTGTTTTCACAATGAGAGATGTCTCATATAATCATTTGAAGCCCTTAAAAGGAGAAGTGATGATTTCAGCATTCAAAAGGGAGAATTTCTATCTATACTTTAACCAGAAAGCTTTCATGGGAACTTCATAGAAAACCTTCATCAGACTTCCAAACTTGCAGCCTGCCCTCAAGATTTGGACTTGCCCATTCCCACAGCCACATGAGCCAATTCTTATTAAAAAAATCATAATACATATATACATATATCATATACATATATATATATATCCTGTCAGTTACATTTCCCTAGATAACCCTGACTAATACCAGTGCAACATGTCTTACACAGGGATTTATGTGAATCATATTAAATACATAGGAACCATATTCATTTTCTTTTCTTATTTGGCTAGTAAATTGTTAATGGCATGTGATACGCACTCTTCCAAGAGCTGAGTTCAGACACTGGTATGACATAAATTCAGTAATTTATACATTTCAGAGTGCTTTAGTGGCCACCCTTTATTTTTTATTTTTATAAGTAAAAATTTATATAAAAATATTCTTTATGAAAATGATTTAAAAGTTAAATATAAAACATAATTAAAGTGTAATCTTTATCCCAATAATAACTATCATTATATAGCATTAAAATGGTCAAATATCACCAATTAAAAGGCAGAAATTGTCAGAATTGATTTAAAAAATGACCCAGCCATGTGATGTAAGCAAAATCTTATTTCAAATATATGCTATAGTTAAGCTAAAAGTAAAATTAAGAAAAAAATACTACGCAAACCCTAATTTTAAATGCTGGAATAGTTCTATTATTAACACAAATAAACTATCAAGAATAAAGGATGTATGAAATCATGACAAAATGATCAATGCATAAAAAAGACACAATCTTAGATGAAAGCTGAAAAACAGATAAAGTAAAGAGTATCAGATTGAAAGGATAAATAAGCAAATCCCCAATTATGGTTAGAATTTTCAGCACTACTCTCTCAGTAATTGTTAGTAGAAAGAAAATCAACCAGTGTACAGAAAATCTGAACAAAGCCATTGACTAAATGTATCAAAGTGGCGTTACTAAAACATTCCACCCAACAGCAGCAGAAATCACAGTACTCTCAAGTTTACACAGAATATTCACAAGTACAGAATATGTCCTGGTTAGTACAAAAAATGTTAATAAATTTAAGAGTAGAAATAATATGAAGTATGTTATTTGACAAAATGAAATTGAACTTAAATCAATAAGAGAAAGATAAAAGAACATCCTAAAAATTCAAAATTAAATAGCAAATTTCTAAAAAAAATGTCCATATGTTCAAGAGGAATTATTTTGATCTGAACTTAAGTGAAAATAAAACCAACACAATTTGTGGAATGCAGCTAAAAATATGCTTAGAGGTCTTTTTTTCTGGTTCTGGAGTTTTAAAAATTATTTTATTCTTCAAGATGTAAATTACATAAATGTTACATTGAAAATATAAGGGATTCCCATATACCACACTCCCTCCTCTTCCCAAATTTATCCCCATTAACAACAACTTTCAAATGTGGTACATTTGTTACAATTAAGGAACATATATTGAAGCATTGCTACTAACCATGGTCTATAATTTATATTATGGTTTATCCTTTACACTGCATAATTTTATAGGTTTTGAGAAAGGTATAATGCCCTGTATCCATCATTGCAATATCATGCAGAACAATCCAAATGTCCTCAAAATGACCCATTTTATACCTATTCTTCCCTCTCCTTCCATACAAGACCTCTTATGACCTCTGCCTTTACATTGATGTTACCTGTTCTTCCATTACTAGAATAATAAGTCCACTTTAGTCCATAGTTGCATTCCCCCCTTATGTTTGATCCTTCCTCAATCTTACAGATTTGAGGATGATGATGCCCACTCTGCTTCCAATTGAGAGGGACCTTAGATCCCACGAGATCATCCCATAGATGGAACTGTCTTGCATGCCATTGTAGATAATCTCTGTTTTGGGGATGGGTGATGTCCATCATCATCCTTCTGTGAGTTGTCCTGGGTGAGTCCAGTGAACTGGATAGTAGGTGTAGCCATTTTGCAGTTTGATGGAATTATGAATTCCAAAAATCTATATTAGTTTATGCTTGTAAACTGATCTGTTAATCTGGGCATGATTAGGTTATGATTAGGGCATTAACTGGGCCACAACAGTAGGGCATCGAACCCCACCCCTTGGTGGGTGGGGAAATCAAATATAAAAGGCATGGCAAGAACAGAGTTGAAGCAGTTTTTTGAGAAGCAGTTTTGATGTTGGAGAGAAAGACCCAGGAGGAAAGAAGCGAGACATTTGCCTGATCGTCTACAGCTGACCTTGTGGAAGAAACAGGAGCTAAGCCCAGAGAAAAATGCAGCCCTGGGAATAGGGGAACCCAAGAAGCCTAAACCCTGGCAAATGTCGGCAGCTGTCTTGCTCCAACACGTGGCAATGGACTTTGGTGAGAGAAGAAACTTACACTTTCTGGCCTTGTAACTGTGGACTTCTACCCCAAATAAATACCCTTTATAAAGACCAACCCAATTTTGACATTTCATATTAGCACCCCTTTGGCTGACTAATACAGTAGGTGATGGCTGCAACTCTGCTGAGGTTCAATGATCAAAGGGCATATGTTCATTCAGAATATCTAAATCTCTGGGACACATATTTAATGAGTGTAGTGCTAATTTTAGGCTCAAATAAAAGGGACATAAAACCCATGTGTAGGAAAATTATAAATGAGTCTAAGTAAAATATATTTGGGGGATAGGTTATCATATATTCCAAAGTATTGTGATTGTCTGAGTTGCCTATACTGTCTAGATGTCTCTAGAACCCTCAAGAGACCCCCTGATTGAGGCACCATCTACTGTGGCAGCCAGTGAGATACTCCTGAGACACACATAAATACAACCTATTGAATGAACTCCCAACTCACTTTGGAAGCACTTAGCCAGAAAAACTCACATTTGTTTAATATTTCCCCATTTTTGGTGAAGGTCTTTTTCTAAATGCATTGCTAGTTGGCTATAGGTAATAACCCTCCATGCCAGGAAGGCTCATTCCTTGGAGTCAGGTCCCATGCCACAGGGAAGCTAATGAATTTATATACTGCATTTGGCTTAGAGAGAGGTCACATTTGAGCAAAAAGGTGGCTTTCAGTAGGTAACCCTTAGGCAATATATAATACTAGACTAAGTTTCAATTTCATAAGAACAAGGGTCCTAAGTATCAATACCAAGGGCCTGGTGTTTTGCTCTGTCCCCCTTAGCTAGTCACTGCTTATGTTGTGCAGGGATTCTTGCCATTATATCAGAGAATATAGAAGGACTTCCCAGGATGGGAATTCAATATTCTTTTGGTTATTATGTAGATCTAAAATCACCAAGACAGTACTCCATGACCACATGAACATATTCATATTCCATAGAGGTATGCCCCTGGTGCACCCCTCTCCACATAAGCCCCCAAATCAACACCCCACACCAGTAATCCTACCATCAGAGTTTCAACATTTCTGCAATCCAAAAACTTCCCAAAAACAAAGACAAAAAGAATTAAAAATAATAAAAAGTAATATATAAAAAATAAGAAAATTTCCCTGTGTTTGTCATCACCAAAAGATATGGTATGGTATCTTTTGTGTACAATGACAATTTCTCCTATATGTTCCCCCAGTGTCTTATTTTACCCTCTTTATTTTCAATGAAGCTTTAGACTACAGAAAAGTCACATAGAAATTACAGGGGATTTCCGTATACCCCATCCCCTCCCCCTCTCTCATATTCACCTATTAATAACATCTTATACCAGTATGGTACATTTGTTACAACTGATGAAAAATATTGAAGCATTGCTACTCAAATTAGTTAGTGTTTTACATTATGGTTTTTATTTGCACAATACACTTTTATAGGTTTGGATATAATACATAATGTATCTATCATTGCAAGATCATGCAGAAAAAACCCAATGCCCTAAAAATGCCTTATGATCCATCTGTTCTTCCTGCCCCTTCCCTTCAGAACATATAGTAATGATTAAGTTTCAATTTTTTAAGAATAGGGATCATAGTTACACGATTAATATTGAGGCCTTTACATATTGGTCTATTTTCCTTTCTTAGGCACTCGCTTTTTCTCCAGTTATTCTTGCCCCTCTAATTGAGAAGATAATAGGATTCCTCAGGATGGGAGATTATTTTCTTGTTTATTGTGTGGGTCTCCCCACACTGAAAATACACCCTATGGCAAGATGAACACTTTCATATTCCATAGAAGCATACCCCAAGGACACCCTATCATACATATCCCCCAAACCCGATGCCCTGCACCAGTAAACCTCCCCTGCCATATTACCCTAAAGAACATTCCAACCATTGTAGATTTAATCAAGACCTAAAAATCCCCAGAGTTTACCTGTTCCATCCTCCAACCTGTCCCCTAGTTCCACAGTTAGTCTAACCCTTCTCCACCACGCTACAAACTCTCACATTCAAACATCATCCTCCTCATTCACATCTCTGCACCACTGTCACTCCCATCCACTGTCAAACCACCCATTTCCACCTTAGCATAGGTTTTGCCTATATTGAACATCATCTCAGCACATGCTACTCACTTTTCTCTCTCCTGATAACCTGTCTTCTAGACTTAGATCTGTGAGGCTGCAGAGTTTGCTTAGATCATATCTGTGAGGCCACGATATATTTGCCTTTCAGTGACTGCCTTACTTCATTGAATGAAAAGTCTTCAAGATTTATCAATGTTTATACATGTGTCAATACCTTATTCCTTTTTACAGCTGAGCAATATTACATTGTTTGTCTACATACATATGTTGATGGATACATGGTTTGCTTCCAATTTTTGGCAATAGTGAATAATACCACTATAAACTTTGGCGTGCATATATCTGTTTGTGTCCCTACTTTCATTTCTTCTGGGTATATACTCAGAAGTGGGATTGCTGGATCATATGAAAGATATATAGTTAGCTTCCTGAGGAACCACCAAACTGTATTCCACAAAGGCTGCACCATTCTACATTCCCACAACATTGGATGAAGGTTAACTTTCCTCCACAAACTCTCCAACAGCTGTACTTCTCTATTTTTTTAATAGCACTCAGACTAATAGGTGTAAGAAGTTATCTCACTGTAGTTTTAATTTGCATTTTCTTAATAGCTAGTAATGTTGAACATCTTTTCATATGTGTTTTAACCATTTCTATTTCTTTTTTGGAAATGTGTCTATTCAAATATCTTGCCCATTTTTATTTTTTTTTAAATTTTATATACTTTTTTGTTTTTTATAAAGATACTTAAATTACTATAAATATTACAGAAAAATATAGGAGATTCCCATATGCCCTGCTTCTTAACCCTCTCAACCTTTCATACTTTAACAACATCCTTCATTAGTGTGGAACATTTTTTACAATTGATGAACACATTTTGGAACATTGCCACGAAGCATGGATTGTAGTTTACATTGTTGTTTACACTCTCTCCCACACAATCTTGTAGTTATGGTCAGATATATAATGGCCTGTACCTGTCATTGCAATGTCATTCTGAACAATTCCCAAGTCCCAAAAATGCCTCCATATTACACCTATTTTTTCCTCTCCCTCCCCTCAGAACTTCCAGTGGCCACTGCCTCCACATTAATGATATAAGTTTTTCCATTGCTAGAATCACAATAAGTCTACAGTAGAATACCTGTAAGTCTACTCTAGTTCATTGTTCATTCCCCAATCCTGAGTATTCTGGGATGGTGATGCCCACTCCAACTCTAATAGAGATGGGGCCTAGATCCCATGGGGCAGATGGATGATCTTATCTTACTTGCAGTTGCAGATTCTCTTTGTTCCATGATATTGCCATTGTCCATCAACTCTTTGTTTGTTGTCCTGATTGAATCCAATGATCTGGAGAGTAGGTGTTACCAATCTGGTGAGATTGAGGGCCCAGGTGGCACATGGACAGCCCAAAGATTTAAGTCTCTTGGACATACACCTCTCAATTCTAGTACTAACTATAGGTTCAAATAGAAGGAGCAGAAGATCCATGTGTAGGGAAACAACTGAGTCCTACTCTGTCACAATGGGGAGCATAAATTCCAAACTAGGGCCCACTGTCAGGGCTCCAAACTCCTGAGCTGTCTGTACTGCCTATAGTGTCTGGATGTCTCCATAACTCTTAGCAGTCCTGCTATTTGAGGCACTATTTACTTTGGCAGTCAATGAGATCCTGCTGAGACATGCATAAGTGTAACCTCTGGGATGACCTCCTGACTCACTTTGCAGTCTCAGGCATATACATTCATTTGTCTTTACACTTTCCTCCTTTTGGTTAAGGTTATTTTCCAGTTGCATTGCTAATGGTGCTTGGTAGTAATCCTTCAGTGCTGGGAGGTTTATCCCCATTGCCCATTTTTGATATAGGATTTCTAATATATTCTTATATATGCTGGAATTTAGGCCCTTATCAGATAAATGGGTCTCAAATATTTTCTGCCTTTTGATTAACTCCTTTGAATTGCAAAAGTTTTTAATTTTTTGGAAGTCTCATTTACCTATTTTTTTCAATTCTTGCATGCTCTTTGGCACAAATTTTGTGAAACCATTTCCTACTACAAGTTTTCATAGATTCTTCCCTACATTATCTTCTAGAAGCTTTATTGACTTGCCTCTTATATTAAGATCTTCGACATATCTTGAGTTAATTTTTGTATATGGCATGAGATTGCTAGCCTCTCTCATTCTTTTGGATAAGGATATCCAGTCCCCAGCACCATTTGTTGAGGAGGCCATTCTGTCCTAGTTGCGTGGACTTTGTGGCTTTGTTGAATATCAGTTGAATATATATATGCAAGGGTCTATATCATAGCTCTTAATGCAGTTCCATTCCTCAGTATGTCTATCCTTGAGCCAATGCTATGCAGTTCTGACTACTGTAGCTTTGTAGTATGCTTTAAACTCAATATAATCTTTCATTTTCAAAAAGCTTTTGGGTATTTGTGCTTCCTTGCTTTCCAAATAAATTTCATAATTAGCTTTTCAAATTCAGTAAAACAATGTTGTTGGAATCTTTATTGGGATTGCATTAAAACTGTAAATCAATTTGGGTAGGACAGACATCTCAATAGTGTTTAGTATTTCAATACATGATCTTGGAATATTTTTCCATTTATATCTTCTTTGATTTCCTTTAACAATATTGTGTACTTTTCTATGCACAAGTCCTTTACAACTTTAAATTTATTCCTATATGTTTTATTTTATTTGTTGCTATAGAAAATAGAATTATTTTCTTGACTTCCTCCTTAGGTTGCTCATTATTGGTGTACAGAAATGCTACTGATTTTTCCTTGTTAATCTTATACCTTTTCTTTTACTAAGTATGTTTATCAGATTGAGAAGCTTTGTTGTAGATTTCTCTATGAATAGGATCATGTCATCTGTAAATGGTAAAAATTTTTCTTCTTCCTTTCCAATTTGGATGTTTTTTTTTTCCTTTTCTTTCCTATGTGCTTGAGCAAGTACTTCCAGCACAATGTTAAATAAGAGTAGTGACTATGGGCATCCTTGTTTTGTTCCAGATCTTAGAGGGAAATCCTGTAACATTTGACCAAGAATATGATGTTAGCTGTGGGTTTTCCATATATACACTTTATCATATTGAGGAAGTTTCATTCAATTCCTATCTTTTGAAGTGTTTTTCTCAAAAAAGGATGTTGTATTTTGTCAAATGTTTTTACTGCATCAATAGAGAACATCAACTGACTTTTTTGCTTTTGTGCTTTTAATGTACTGTATTACATTGATTTTCTTACATAGAAACATCCTTGCATACCAGAAATGAAACCCACTTGATCATGGTGTATACTTCATTTGATATGTGTTTGAATATGTTTAGGAAGTGTTTTGTTGAGAATTTTAGCATCTAAGTTCATCAGAGAGATTGGTCTGCAGTTTTCTTTGCTTATGGCATCTTTATGTTGCTTTGTATTACAGTGATGTTAGCATCATAGAATGAGTAAGGCAATGTTTTCTCCATTTCTACATTTTGGAAGAGTTAAAGCAGGATTAGTGTTAGTTCTTTCTGAAATGTTTGGTACAATGCACCTGTGAAGCCATCTGGTCCTGGGCTTTTCTTATTTGGGAGGTTTTTGATGACTAATTCAATCTTGTTACTTGTGATTGGTCTGTTGAGTTCATCAATTTCTTCCTTCATCAATGTAAATTGCTTGTGTGTTTCTAGAAATTTGTCCACTTCATCCAAGTTTTCCATCTTTTTGATATACAATTTTTCAAAGAATCTTCTTATGATATATTTATTTCTGTGGGTTTAATGGTGATATCCCCTGTTTATTTTTTATTTTATGCATTTGCATTTTCTCTCTTTTTTTTCTTTGTTTGTCTATCTAAGGGTTTGTCAATTTTATTAAATTTCTGAAAAAAAGAACTTTTTATTTTGTAAAATATTCTAGTGTTTTTTAGTCTTAATGTCATTTATTTCTGCTCTATTCTCTGTTATTTCCATCTTTCTTCTTGCTTTGGAATTAGTTTGTTGTTCTTTTACTAGTTCCTCCACCTGTGCATTTAGAATTTCAATTTAGCTCTTTCTTCTTTTTTAATATAATACTTTATGGCTATAAATTTCCCTCTCAACACTGCTTTTGTTGTATCTCATAGGTTTTTATATGTTCTATTCTCATTTTCATTTGTTTCAAAGTAGCTACTGATTTCTTTTACAATATCTTCCTTGATGCGCTGATTTTTGAACAGTGTGTTGTTTAACGTCCCTGTCTTTGTACGTATTCTGGTCCTCTGCCCATATTAATTTCCAGCTTCATTCCATTGTGAACTGAGAAATTACTTTTTATAATTTCAATTCTTCTGAAATCATTAACACTTGTTCTGTGACCTTGCCTATGGTCTATACTGGAAAGTGATCCATGTGCACTTGAGAAGAATGTATATCCTGCTGTATTTGGGTGTAATGTTCTGTATATAACTTTTAGGTATAGATCCTTTCATGTATTTTTCAATATCTTTGTATCTTTATTGTCCCTCTGTTGAGATACTCTGTCTAATGTGATAATGGTGTATTAAATGGTGTACTATAATTGAGGAGACATCTATATCTCCACTTAGTTTTTCCAATGTTTACCTCATGTATTTGGGGCATCCTGGTAAAATGCATAAATGTTTATGATTGTTCTATCTTCTTGATAGATTACCCATTTTATTAATATATAATGTCCTTGTCTCTTGCAACAGTTTTGCATTTAAAGCCTATTTTTTTATATGTTGTATAGCTACTCCCACCCTTTTATGATGATTATTTGTAACTCAAATCATTTTCCAATCATTCACTTGAAATGTCCTTGTGCTCCTGGGTTTAAGGAGAGTTTCTTGTAGATAGCATATTTTTAGGTTATATTTCCTAATCCGTTCTACCAATCTGCATCTTTTGATTGGAAAGTTTAATCCATTAACATTCAATGTTATTTTTGTCGGGACTGGAGTTACATTAACCACTTTTTATTTAGTTTTATATGTGTTTTTTTTTTTCATTTCCCTTTTTGTCTTTTTAGTTATTCTTACTAATAATATTCCTTTTCTACACTCTCTTTCAACCCTCTCTCTCATGTTTATTCCTTTCAAACTGCAGAACTCCTCTTAGTATTTCTTGAAGTGCAGGTTTCTTATTGACAAATTCTGTTCATTTCTGTTTATCTGTGAATATTTTGAACTCTTCCTCATTTCTGAATGCCAGCTTTGCTGGATACAGAATTCATGGCTGGCAGTTGATTTTTTTTTTTTTTAGCAACTTAACTATGTCATAAGACTGCCTTCTCACCTCTATGTTTATCAGATCAGAAATCAACAATTAATCTTATCAAGTTTCCTTTGTATGTGATGGATGTCTTTTCTCTCACTGCTTTCAGTATTCTCTCTCTGTCTTGAGTGTATGACAATTTTATATGTATTTGTCTCATGATAGCCTTGTTAGGATTTATACTGTTTGAAGTGTGCTGTGCTTTCTGGACCTGTACATCCATGCCCCTCAAAAGAGTTGGGAAATTTTCAAACATTATTTCCTCCAACACTTTTGCCACTTTTCACTTTTCTTCTCCCTCTGGGATGCCTATAATGCATATGTTTGCATGTTTCATGTTATCATTCAAATTCCTGAATCCCTGCTGAATTTTTTATATATTTTTATCTGTCTGTTATACTATCTGCATCCTAGCAGGGGGTCAGTAGTTAACTTTCCCAGAGCACGCCTCTCAACTGTAGACATCTGAATCTGCAATGGCCCCTCTTCTAGCATATACACCAACCAAGCTGTGTAATCTGCCCCTGGCTTCTGCTAATATCTCTATTTTAACTTCCATGTTTTTCTCCCTTAAAGATACCTCATAATAACAGTTTGGATTTTAGCCATGCCATCGTTAGTTCTGTGTTGTGTGAAAACAGCTAACACTGGAGCCTACTAACAGCCTGATCCAAGCAGAGCTCTCTGCATGGGGGACCTACACTCTCTTTTGGAGTTGTATGCAAACCTTGAGACACTGAGGATGTCAGCAAATGGTGGGGCAGAGTGCACGCCAGTAAGAGGCACTGTATTTTCCTTTCTCTTCCTAGACTTCAACTCTCTCATCTTTGCCCTTATCTACCTCCTTATATTATCCCTGTTAACAGTGAGACTGCTTATATTCCACTTGTCCTCATATGGCCTGAAGGAGGCCAGCTCCTCAGTCAGCTGGCACAACCCTGGATGACTGAACTGACAATCCATTTTGCCATGTTGTGCTTTCTTTAATGACCCAGCCAACTACTCATCAGTATAAAGAATATGTAAAGTGATATTAACCCACTCTGATATAGGTGTTAGGATCACCAACTGAAGCATATTTCACCAAAAACTGGATGGAAAAATATTTTACTAAAATAGAGATGAGGCAAAGCAAGTTCAGCTTCACTAGTGCACCTTGATCCCCCATAGCCAATGAATTTCAATCTATGGCCAATTCAGGAGATATTTTCCATGCAACACCCAGCTCTGTGTTTGTGTGTCCTAGTGTAGGAAACTGGCTCCCTCTCCACCAAGGACAGAATTGTGACCAGGGATTGAGTTGTATGTCCTTAACCATGCCCACCATGATCAGATTATCTCCTATGAATAGTTACATATGCTTGACAATAGCAGAAGGAATATACTGGTAGTAACCTTATCTACTAGGGGGCATTTTTTATTTCATTTCAGGTGGACAGACCAGGATCTGAGCACAGGAAGTTTCTGTGCTTACCATGGAAATTAGACAGCATTTACTAAAACTGTCCATAACACCCAAAGACCTCTGAAATTACTTGTTGTTCATCATGCAGAAAGCCTGAATGAATTGAGGAGGGCATGCACTTTCTCAGCCAGTTTACATGGAGAGTGGAAAACTAGTAACAGGATATTCTGTGTTAAGGCACAGGTTTTTATACTGCACTTTTATATAAGGAAGGCATCTTTAGCATGGATCTCAGTGCTATAATACTATTTAAACCTGCAGTTTTATTCTGCAATTTTACCTCACATCAAAACATTTTATTACATGATGCAGACTGTTCTAGAATGATGGATACAAAAATGTAATTTGAATTAAATTTGCTAATTCAAAGCATTCAATATTCTTATACAGGTTGAGAATATCAAATACCTTGATATTTTCACAAATGTATAGGCACATGTTAGGATACCCATCCGGGGCCTTCTACATATGATATCATTATTTGCTTTTAGCTCAAAAACATCCAAAACATCATTCAAAACATTTTAACAATAGGGAAAATGTTTTCCAGAACACTGCATGAATAGCACATGAGAAAGGATTTGAAAAATTAGGATGCAGAAATGTATAGCACACTATCACATTTGCAAAAAGAAAACAAAGGTTATGTAGTAAGGAATATGTAATATTTAGCATGAATAGATTCAATTTTAAGAACAGATGTCAAATATAAATTTAACTTTATTCTACTTTTTTCTGAATTTATGAATTTTAAAAACCTACTTGTGAACTCAAAATATCTGTTGCAGATTCTGCATGGAGCAGTATTAACCTCTCTGTTCCTCAGGCTATAGAGAATGGGGTTTATGAACAGGGGCACCATGGTGTAGAATATCACTGTGAGAAGAGTACTAAGAGAAGCTTCATTGGTATTGGGACCAAATACAGCAGTCAACAAAGAAATTACAAACAAAATAAGAATTGCCAGCTGTGGGGTACAAGTGGATAGGGCTTTATTATGGGCTTCCACAGAACACATCCTAAGCACCATTGAAAATATATCAATAAAAGACTTAAACAAAAAGGCTGAACATTCTAAGATAATGCAAGTGCATATAAATGCACATATAAACTCAAAATACTGAACATCTGAAGAGGCAATCCTCAAAATTTGAGGTTCATCACAGAAATATTGATAGAGCATATTTGACTTTGAGAAGGGAAGCCTGAATATGATGCCTCTGTGGAGAGAAGAATAGACCAGCCCACTTGCCCATGAGCCACCAGCTGCCTGTGTGCACATACTTGGGGTGATTGTGAGCCCATAGTGTAGAGGGTGGCAAATGGCAATATAGCAATCATAGGACATCCCCACAAGGAAATCCAGCTCTGTGGATCCAAAGAAGATAAACAAGAAAATCTGACAGGCACATGCTAGGAGAGAAATAGATGTATTCCCTGTTAAAGAATTCACAATCATTTTGGGAAGAGGAACTGAAATGTAGCAAATATCTATGAGGGGAAAATTGCCAATAAAGAAATACATTGAAGAGTGTAGATGCGGGTTGATTCCAATGACAGTAAGAGTTAAAAGGTTCCAAGTCAGGGATCTCAGATAAATCACTAAGAATGTCAGATCTGGCAGGACTTGGAGCTCCTGGTAAGATGAGTTATACATGAGAAGGAATTCAGTGAGGATAGTTAGATTATCCATGTCTTCTGATATGTTTCAGTCTCCCTGTAGTCAAAGTAATATATGATAAAATATGCTAAAATCTAAGTGGAGAAAACCCCTTTTATCATAAATAAAATATCTCCATTGATGTCAATATTTGACTTTTCCATAAGATTTCAGAATACATGAAATTGGAAAAAAGGAGTATTTTGAAATCAATAAATGCATGTATATCTCTTTTCATGTTTTTTTCTAATTTTTCCTATGTATTAATTTCAACATTCATAGGATCAGAGAATCTAAGTTCATTAAATGTTTTAAAATAAAATCAAGCCCCAAAAATATTTCAGTTTCTGTGTTACAGTTATTAAATTTCAGTAAAATATCTTTTCAGACTCTGCATGGTTACTTCCAGTGATAACAAGTCATTTTCTTCTTTAGTGAATGGTCCTCCCAGCTATGCTGTGTAAGAGATCCTCTATATCAGTCCATTTCTTTGCACAGTCTAGAGCTATTTCTGCCACTCTTTACACACCATTTTACTAGGATGATTGCTCATATTCCTCATTCTTTGGTTGGATGTCTTAAAAACTATTCCTATAACAAACAATGAATGGTTCTGAGGTTCTTATGAGAACAATTAATCCAAAGGAGACTAGATAGATTATATCTCACCACTCTTTCATTTCAGTTGTTCTAATAAGCATCCATGTGAGCCCTTTCTTTTCTTCTTTGCCCAACAGACCATAAACTTTTATTTGATTCTCATAATAATTAATTCCATTTTTCAGATGTACTGTGTATGAGAATTCCTTGCTTACATTTTCACCTGCAGAGAGCGTCTAAGAAAATCATACCACCTGATATTACTCCTCAAAGAACCCTTCCTGCAATCACCTATTAATTCCAATATTTGATGGACTAATTCCTGTCCAGTCATCTTGCCTATATGCTTTCCTAGAATTTACTGAAATTTCCTTATTGAAAATAACTACTGTAACCACATTTATTTCAGTTGTGCTTACCTTGGAACATTCAAAATCATGAATAAATGCTGTTTCAGTATTAATTATGTTCTCAAAACTAAAACATTTTCTTCAAGGATATAACTTTAAAATAGTTAATTATAATAAGAATAATGTGATAATAATATAAAAATGTTAGAGTTTATTATTATTTGTTTTGTATATATCTATAATACAAAATTAGTATATACTTTGGATAATATTAAATGTGGAAAATAATAGTAATTTGCATTGTTTTTCACTGAGTATATGCACATGAATTTCTGGTACTTTTGCAAAATATTTTAGCAAATTGTTTTTTTGTAATAACCTTTCAATTTATGTATGTTTCTTCCACCACCATAATGAAGAAATGTCTGTCAGTGGGAAATTACTTTTTTAGAAATAGTAAATGAAATACTCAGGGAAGAAGTTGATAATATTGACATGAGAACAAGCTATTGGAGAAATACAAATTCCAGATGATTTTTTATATTTCCTTCATCCAAATAATGCATTTTTAGGATCCTTAGAAATCTCATTCCTTTCCTCTATCTCTGCAGATTGCATTTTTTTCTTTTGTGCTGTATAAATTCTCAACTTTCCCAAGATTAAATTTACCATTCGTCTTCTACTTCAGAGTGCATTTGTTAGTAAAAAGCACAGCTTTGGGTGTGAGAGAGAGAAATAGTTTGTTATTTCTGTCATGTTTCTTTTTACCTCAGGGATATTTGGAAATTATTTACTTTACAATTGTAAAATGTGGGGGAAAAAAGTGGGAACATTATTCCTCATAAGTTTTTAACACATGGAAAGAATCAGTGCATTTAAAATCTACATACAGCCTTAATATTCTGCCAATAAATATAAGAACGTTTTCAGAAAACTTCACAGGATATCTCTACAAATCCTTTGCTGTTTTAAGGATGATGTTTGCTTTCCTGGGTTGATTTCTAGGAAATGATTTGTTAAATAACTGCTGACTCTTAGTAGCTTAGCTATCCATTACAATAAAGTTCTAGTGATAGTTCATTCTTAGTTCTGGTGCTAGTTCAATATCTTGGTGAGTTCTGTAACATTATATTTTCTGCATTTTGAGTGTAGTCTATGTATCACATATATTTCAGCAGTTCCCAATTTTAAAACAAGTAACCTATAATAAAAGTAAAGTCAGTAAAACTCAGTCTATGAGTATTAATTTAAATTATGGCACAAAAATAAACTTTTTAAACATCTTGAGACAACTCATAGTTTTTTGTGGATATTTCTTTAGTTGTTTTAGAGGAATACATGAATTTAAGCACATAATATACCTGAAAATGTTGAATCAAATTTATCTTCTGTAACACGAATATTTGATTTGCACCATTATAGAGACTTTGCAAAATCCATGATCCTGCCTTTTTTTTCACTTAAAAAATTTAGTTGCTTCTCAGGGGGCTTTACATTTACCCTTAATCGTATAAACAATTCTGCTTCTAGATTCTTTGCACACATGGTTAATCCTTAGGAAGCATATGTGTGGGATATTCCTCTCAGGAGACAGGGAGGAATGATGATTTCACTCTCCAGAGAGGTCAGTTTTCCCTCAACTCTGATTGGTAAGGATCCCTTGGGTATCCATTTGAGTTTATTTAAATTCATAATAATGCTTATTATCAATACAATTAACACAGATTGTTTCAGCTAAATTTAACAAAAATGTATTTTTAAAATTTTCATAGGTCTTTGGTCATTTGATATGCATTCAATTTTATAACACATTACAAATATAATTTATTTATGTTATAATATATTAATAATTTCATGCAAACTCCAACAAAATATATTTTCTAAGTGATTAATATTATGGCATGAAGGATAATCATATATTGTTTAAAAGTTTCAAAAAATAAAAACAAAATTTCCCACTAGTTAATCAGTTTTAAAAAGGGATATATTTTAGAATGGATTTTAAAAAGAAGTAAGTAAAAATATTTACTTTTTAGTGCACGACTCTTATCAATACTGCTTTGAAGAGATACTCGTACAGAGTATAGGACAATAACAAAAGGTAGCTCTCATATTTTAAGTTACGAGGCCCAAAGTAGTCCTTTTCTCAATTTCTGAAAATTCTTATTAATGGATGCCAATCAAGAGAGGATCAGAATAAAGGAGAGACTAAGAAGCTCTGGGGAAAGAGTTGGAAATGAAGGCTCAAAAGTAGAAGTCTTCACCTATTTCCACAGGTCATCAGCACAATTATGCAATTCAGCACGGAAGTTTAATGAATAAATCCCCCTTGACTTAATATAGAATATTTTGGGCCTCCCCACTGCCAGGAAAACAGCAAGGATTTCACAAGGACCAAGAAGATCTTTAGTTTTATAGGTTTCTGTGTGTATATTTTGAACAAAAATGAAAACTCTGAAGATTTGCTCAGCTTGATAGAGGCTACAAATTTCCTGATATGGCGAGAGTAATTCAGTGTGAATCAAACTAAATAAAAAATGTGGAGAGGAGTATGAAGGAATATGATAGCCAGGCATCTAATAGAGCCATGGTATTATTATTTACATGGAGATTTCACACTCAGAAGAGAGTAGGCAAAATACATACAAAAGTATACTGAGATTCATTGAAATATTGCAGAATATACTTAATAGAATTTACATACCTCTCTCTTAATATTGTTTTGGTTTCAGGAATAATTTATACACAATACAATTATTGAAAACCCTAAATAAATTAAATTTATGCATATTATATCTATGGAAAATTTCTGTATTTAAAATTAAAATTAATATAAGTAAACATAGTTCTTTAATTAATTAAAAGTAATAAATCCCTTATATTTTAATGAAATAATGCATTTAAAATGCTACATCCCCAAATCCAAATAAAATTTTGAGAAGAGGAAAATGGTTTTATCCTTTTGAAAGAGTCTATTTTCAGTTCTATTTGTCCATTCATTCCATTGGTTTGAATGAAAAGTGTGGAAGAAATATGAACTTACATGAATTTTTGGTGAGAAAAGGGAAGAAATATTGCTTATCATTTTATTTAACTGTTCATATTATTCTTTAATATTAGTATTCTGCACCAAAACTCAAAATGTGGTGGTGATTTTTTAATGAATAAATTCCACTTTGTAATCTGAAATTTTATTTATGAACTTTTCACATTTGCTTATATTTAAATCCCTTATCTATTTGGCAATTTGAATGGATTTTACCTATGCATAATTGCATAAAATAAAATAAAAATTCATCTGGAAAATATAGGTTCACAGAGATATGCAGGTTTTGCAAATATTATTTCATTTTAAATTACGCCAAAACACATAAATTAATAGTTACCCTCAAACCTATAAGGCAGAAGTTAAAGTTTAAGACAAAGAGTTCATCTGGAGGACACTAGTTTTTCTAGAATTGGAATTTTCACTTGAAACTCAAATTATATCATTAGTAAGTAATTTTGGTAATTCTTTTCATTTATTCCCGCCGCACCATTGTTTGAAAGATTTATTTTATTTATTTTCCTCGTAATTCTTTTATAATATTTGTTTTATCATTATTAAATGGTTGTAGGTTTAAAGAAAAATCATGCAAAAATACAGAATTCCTGAATACATGCCCATCACAAACATTTTCCCCTATTATCAACAATGTTTTTTTTAACCTGGCCCCTTTCTTATAATTGATAAAACAATATTATTATAATTATACTATGATCTATAGTCCTTACTTTACCTATGGGTTCACTCTTTGTATTGTGCAGCTCTTTGGATTTTTAAAAAAAATTATACTGTTAACATATATATACCCTAAAATGTCACACTGTGAACACTTTTAAGTATACAGTTCTCTGGTGATAATCACATTCACAATATTGTGATACCACTATCCATTGCAAAACTTTTCCATGACCCTAAATAGATACTCTGTACCAAGCAAATATTTTCCCCCATTCCTTACCCACTCCCTAGTTCCTGGTAACTGGAATTCTAATTTTTGAATTTATTAGGTTTCATATTCTAATTATTTTATATCAGCGGGTTCATACAATATTTGTACTTTGGTGTCTGGCTTATTTCACTAAATATGATGTCCCCAAATTTCACCCAAATTACAGCATTTATCAGAATGCCATGCCTTTATAATCCAGTTTATGTATATGCCATGTTTTGTTTATCTGCTCATCAGTAAATAGACACTTGGGTTGATTCCAATTTTTGACAATTGTAAATAATACTGCTATTGCTATCAGTGTGTAAAGAGCTGTTCAGTTCCCTGCTTTCAATTCTTTTGGACATATACCTACAAATGGGATTGTTGGGTCATATGGTAGTTCTACATAGGCATACCTCATTTTATTATGCTTTGCTTTACTATACTTTGGAGCTATTGCATTTTTTTCACTAATTGTGAGAACTCTGTGTGAAGCAAGTCAACTTGTTCCATATTTCCAGCAGCAAGTGCTCACATCATGTCTCTGTTATGTTTTTTTAATTGTCACATTATTTCAAAATTTTCATTATTATTATATTTGTTATGTTAATCTGTGGTCAATGATCTTTGATGTTACTATAGTAACTGGTTTGGGGTGCCATGCACAATGCTCATAGAAATGGTAAACTTAATCTATAAATGTGTATGTTCAGACTATTCTACTGATCAGCTATTGCCCCATCTCTCACCCTTCCTTTTCCTCCTTGTTTCCTGAGACACAATACTATTGAATTTAGCACATTTAATTACAATGACCTCTATATTAAATTCAAAGGAATAGTTACCTGTGTCTTGCTTTAAACCAAAAGCTAGAAATGATTAAGCTTAGTGAGGAAGGCATGTTGAAAGCTGAGACAGACTGAAAGATAGAACTTTTCGGTGAAACATTTAACAAAGTTTTGAAGGCAAAGGAAAAATTCTTGAAGGAAATGCAAAGTGCTTCTTCAGTGAACTCCTGAATGATTATAAAGTAAAACAGCCTTATTGCTGATATGGTGAAAGCTGTAATGGCCTGGATAGAAGATGAAACCTGCTAAAACATTTCCTTAAACCAACGCATAATCCACAGCATACTCTATATCTCATCCATTCTCTGAAGACTGAGAGAGTTTAGGAAGCTACAGGAAGGTTTGAAGCTAGGAAAGGTTCATGAGATTTAAGGAAAGAAGCCTTCTTCATAGCATAAAAGTGCAAAGCAAAGCAGCAAGTCTTGATGTAGAAGATGCAGCAAATTTTCCAAAAGATCTAGCTGAGATGATTGATGAAATCACTACACAAAACAAGAGCATTTCAATGTAGAAAAACAGCCTTACATTGGATGAAAATGCCACCTAGGTATTGTATAGCTACAGGTGAGACATCAATGTGTGGCTTCAAGACTTCAAATCTGCAAAGGACAAGCTGACTCTCTTGTTAGGGCTTAAGACATCTGCTCACTTTTAGTTGAATCTAATGTTTCTTTACCATTCTGAAAATCCTAGTGTCATTAAGAATTACATGAATCTACTCTGCTCCAAAAATGGAACAAGAAAATCTAGATGAGAGCAATCACATAACAACATGGGTTGCTGAGTATTTTAAGTCGATTGGTGAAACCTACTGCTCAGAATGATAAGAAAAAGATTCCATTAAAAATATGCTTGTTCATTGACAATGCATCTAGTCACCCAAGAGCTCTGATGGAGATGTACAACAAGATTAGTGTTGTTTTCATGCCTGTTAATACAACATCCATTCTGCAAACATGGATCTAGGAGAAATTTTGAATTCTAAGTCTTATTATTTAATAAATATATTTTGTAAAGCTAGAATTGTCACAAATAATGATTCCTCTTGTGTATCTGCAAATGAATTAAAAACCTGCTGGAGGGAAGTGGGTGTAGCTCAGGTGGTTGAGCACCTGCTTCCCGTGTATGAGGTCCCAAGTTCAAATTCCAGTATCTCCTAAAAATTTTTCTGGAAATGACATTCCAGATGTCAATAAGAACTACTGTGGTTCATGGAAAGGGGTCAAATATCAATCTTGATAGGAGTTTGGAAGAAGTTGATTTCAACCCTCACGGATGACTTTGAAAGTTTTAAGACTTTGGTGGACAGAGTAACTGTATATTTCATGAAAATAGAAAAAGA
>JAQZBX010000535.1:94510-105663 GCA_029593785.1 Cabassous unicinctus | reverse complement strand
TCTCTGTGTCTGCTTATCTCCCCCTTGGTGTGAGGTCTTGCTGCATCAGCCCACCGCACTGCTCAGGCCAGCATGCCCTCACAAGGAGGCCTCGGGACGCGAACCCGGGCCTCCCATATGGTAAACGGGGGCTCTATCCACTGAGCCACACCCGCTTCCCGACATAGATTTTTAAAAAAAGAAATTTAATTCTGCTCTTTATAATTTTACACTCAATAAAATATCCTCTTCTAATTTTATCCATTAAAAATAAAATATTAAATAAACTATTAGGCTATTGTCTCAATTTTTGAAAGCAAAAGCTTTATTTAATAACTGAATGCTATTTACCCCTAAAATATTAAGGCAAAAGCTAAATCTATATCCTCACAGTGATACAGACAGTTTGGAAATTCCTCATAGAGTTTTTAAATCGTATTTGTATAAATAGATCTTCTCTCTCTTTAGCAGGATACTCTGATTTTTCAAGTGGAATTTCATTAAGATTGCAACAAAACAGGCTATTTCTGGCCAAAGATTTATAGACATACATAGATATTGTCCAAATGACTAAGATATATTTTCATCTGATACAGTTAGGGGCCACAATTTGCAATAAAACGCCTCTAGATTTAGATTCCATCGACCAATGTTCCTGTATAAGATGGATCTGTATCACTCTGAAACCCTGAAAACATTCTTTCTGGGTCCAAAATACTCAATAATCCCTAAAGGTGTTTTTATTTGTAAATAAATCAGCATTAAACCAAACTATCAACAATGGAAAATTTTTTAACCATTTTAAGGGAGGTTGGGGGATTGAATTTTTCTTGGAAAAGTAGGGTTCAGAGAAAAAAAAAAATCTGAATCTCCTCAATGTAAAAGCCCAGTCATTCATTTCTAAATCTAATAGAGAAGATAAGAGCTAAAAAGAGAAGATTATGAATTCTCAACAAGAGAATTGGTTTTTGGGGCTTTAAAAACTCAGAGATTATCATGGTCTGTAGCCTTGTAAAGGCTACATATGTTCATAAACATATAATACACTGTATCTGAGGTATTAAAGTTGAATGTGGAGCCATGAGGAATGTCTACAAAGGATCCTTAGTGGGATGATGAGGAAAAAAAGCTGAGAAACATTGGGGTAGATGACATTTTTACTGATAATTTCAAAGTAATTTATTGGGCTCTCCAACAACCTCCCCATGCCCCCATTTTAAAAAATTCTTAGTAGAGGCAAGAATTGTCAATTTCTCTTATAAAAGTGAAATCTAATAATGTGAGATAACATCAAGAATACAATAACACTTACCATGTATATTTCTAGAGGCTATATCCAAAAAGTCAATAATATATCTGATCTTTTATGCCATAAATCAAACAAAACACAATAATAACTATAGACAGATAGCAAAGTAACCTCATGAAGCAAACTGATCCTTTGCTCTTTACTTTAGAATATTTAAATCTCATATAATAGTTTAGTACACTGCTATGGCAGCAGGGGAAAAATCTTGTACTCAGTTTCCTTATCCTGCAGCTGTGGAACAAAAACAGCAAAAACTATGCTAAATTAGTACACTGGCATTTTCTTTGCTGACCTAAATTATAAAGGACTGGCTTCAAGACTATCAGGGAAACTAATTTTAAACAACAATTACAGTGAACACATAATATAGTTAGTTATTCAGAAGCGGAAAGGAAGATGCATTAGACGAGCTCGCATGGTATAATTTCAGAAAATTTAGTTGGTGTATCATTTTCAAAATTATTTTTAAAAAATAAGAAGGTCAATTCCAAATCTTAGTTTGATTTGATTCAATATTTTTAGAGTTCAAATGTATCCAATAAGATCACTTTCCAATTTTACCCTCTTTAAGTTGCTTTCACTCAGACTTTACCAAGAAGCATTGTTTTTTACAGTCAGAAATTGTAAAGTTTCCTAATTAAATTTCAACACATCTACTACATCTTTCAAAAGTACTGAACAATCCAGTTAGTGTTTAAGAAATTTAGCAATTCTGCCACATATTAAATAAAAAGTGATTTATAGGGACAGAGGGCATGCTCTGAAATAGGAAATTAAAGTATTCAGAAAACTTAAGTGGTTTAAAAAAAAAAGAAAATATTACTTTAATATTCAATTGGCCCCATATTTTACTCAAACTGATAAAAAATTAATCATAGTGTTCTATCAACATCTATTTGTATAAAGGACAAAGGCACTGTGCTCATTTTAATGGTCTTTAAAACAAAGAGCTACCCACATATGGTATAACTACATTAGGGTAAATTCTCAGTTCCATCGAGGAAAAACAATTTAAATACAGTACCAAAGACACAGTTGTTAATGATGGTAAATCAGAGGCAGAATCTTGGTTAAACTTTTGTCCAGAAATTTTAAGAATTTTCTAATAATTCATTCCCCACCTACCTGTTCTAATTGTCTCTCCCAATTTGGCCAATGACATTTCATTTTATGGTTTAGATGTAGAACATGCTTTTAATTTTATAGGTAATATAATGTTACTGAAAATGTTTTATTTAGGGGCAATAGTAACAACTCCTAAATACAATGCTATTTGAAATAAAACCTTTAGTAAAATGCATACTTTTCTTTCTTTCTCTCTGGGTCTGTGGGGGGCAGGGAGGGGGGGTAGGAAGAAGGGAGAAAGGAGATAAAAGGGGAGGAAGGACAGAGAAAACAATATTTCCCTCATTCCCTTTATTTCTCCACGGCAAAAAATGATGAGGCAGTTGTCAGTGGAACAAAGTGAAGTTAAAGACCACAGCCAAGTTTTGTTTTTTAACTGACCGGTAATATCATACCTTTATTTGCAAAGATTGAAAAAATAAACTAGTAAGTGCTTAATTAAGCTTAAGACACAAGGAAAGTGAAACAGATGTGTTTCATAAGTGAGATATGATGTCATCCAAATATTTTCCTTTTGTACAACCAAGTTTTAAGCAGTAGAGTTGACCAGCATCCAATGCTGCATCAGAGACATGTAGCTATTTTTTCAAGGACAGAAAACAGGTTCAGAGAAGTGAAAACGGTTGTCTAAAGTCACAAATTCATCTAACAAGAAAGCCAGAAATAAAGCTGCCTTTCCCTATGCCTGAGATGTATTCTTCAGTTGGAGTAACTTCTCCTAACTCTATATTCCTTAGTATTATTATTTGCCTGGCAAATAATATGTATTTACTCTTCTACCTTGTCTCTAGCTGACAAGCACTCCCAATATTCCCAATCTTATCTTCTGCTTTAATTATCATCAGAACTAGAATCATTGTCCAATTCCCCAGGTCAACCACAATTTTTATTTCATTTTGTACTTCTAATAAATTTATTATTGCCTGTTTGTCCAGGAACGACTATATCAGTCCAAGCACTCTGGCTTATCCTTCTTGCAGTTACATTTAAATACCTCATGAACATCCGGGTACAATGCTCAGTCATGGGAAATTGCCCTGGAAAAGCTGAAGAGACAGATGTCTCACTTCACAAATGCCACAGTAAGCATTTGACAGAGAGATAGGCACAGTCTCTTGGGAAGTCAAGGGGACAGGGATTTTACCCGGAGTACAGGGGATCAGGGGTGTGTGAATGGGGGTGAGGTTGTGGAGGTGACTAGCAAATGGGGTTTGGGCAGAAATTTTGGAGTAAATGACCCTTGCTAGGAATCCTGAAGGTTGAAAGAAGCAAGCCTTGGTGAAAACGGGATAATGGTGCCATTTCACACAAGGGCACTAATATAATTCACTGATATGGCCACACAGAGCACCAGGCAGACGGCCAATGGAGCAGCCATGATTAGAGGAGTAATAACGTCATAATCATATTTTTCTAACCAATTATTGTTACAAAAGTGGAAGCAGGTCGCCTAACTGGGGGCAGAAGATCTAATTAGGAAGCTAGAGTTATAGACCATGTGCGAATTGCAAAGGCAGTAATTTAGTCTTAGGACAAAGGTAGTAAGACTAAAGGGAGGGGGTGGGGTTTGAAAACCTACTTAGGAGGTTAAATGAGCAGGACCTACTGAAAGTTTAGAGTGAGGGAGAAGAAGCAGGAGGGAAGAATGATCTGAAGATCTGAGCTGAGCTGGAGAAGGCAGACAGTAAAACAGGTCCATGAAAAGGGAGAAAAACAAAGAGAAGATGATAACATCTTGAATACAAAGTTCCCATGGAAAGTTCAAACTGAGACATTCATTAATCTATTGTCTGGAGCTCATGAAAGAAGTCAGGGTGAAAGCAGAGATCTGAAAATCAACAGTACACAAGTAGTTAAAACTGTATTAATTAATGAGATCATTTTTAAACTGAAATGGCTTCTGATTAACTTTTCCTCTTGTCCTTGATATTTTTATCAACCTCACCCAGCCCATCTTGCTTTGGTATTTAATGGTACCAACAATTCATTACAGCCTCGTCTCTCCAAAGAGAAAAATGAAGCAAAGCGCAAATCCTCATCCTAGAGGACAGTGAGTGGTCAAGTTGCTGGGATCCTAAAGAAGAGAGAGGAAAAGGTGGCTTTCAGGCCAAGCTTTCCATTCCTTCTCTAGTCTTTAATTCTGTTGAGTATTCATGTGTATTTTTTATTGTGGTAAAATATACATGACATAAAATTTGTCATTTTAACTATTCAAGTGTACAATTCAATGGCATTCATTACATTCACAGTTGTGTGTAACCATCACCACTATTAACTTCTAAAATTCTTCTTCACCTCAATCAGAAGATCTGAACCCATTACGCAATAATCTCCATTCCTACCTCCCTGCAGACCTTGGTACCTCGAACCTACTTTCTTTCTCTATGAATTTGCTTATTCTAGATAATTAACATGTTGAGTTATACAATATTTGTCCTTTTGTTTCTGGCTTATTTCACGGACCATAAGGATTTCAGTGTCAATCCATGTTGTTGCAGGTATCAAAACTCCATTGCTTTTTAAGGCTGAGTAATATTCCACTGTCTAGATAGACCAAGGTTTGTTTATCCATTCATCTGTTGATGAAGACCTGGGTTGCTTCTACTTTTTGGCTATTGTGAAAAATGCTGCTATGAACATTGGTGTACAAATGTCTGTTTTGAGTCCCTGTTTTCAATTCTTCTGGGTATGTCATTAGGTGTGGAATTGCTGGATCATATGGTGGTTTTACATGAAACTTTTTGAGGAATTGCCAAACTGTTTTCCATATGCATTTTTTTATGTTTTAAAAAAATAAGACATGCTTTCGATATTCTTTTAAACCAAAAATAAATAAACAAATAAATAATAATCTGTCCCTCCATCTGAGGTAACCAACTAATTTTCTTTAATAACATATTATCCACTATATTCAGATGTGTCTTTTTAAGCCAAAAATAAAAACACGACAAGGAGTACACACATACACATATTCAACAAAAAGAAAAGAAAAAGGTTCAGGAGACTTCAGGATGGCATAAGCAGTGGGGAATGATTCATTCATTCATTTAGGAATAATTTGTTGTATTAGGCACACTGCCAGGTACCAGAGATATAAGTGTATTTTAGACTAAATACCCTCAAGGAACTTACAATCAAATATGGGAAATAAACAAATAAATAGGCAATCACAATATCCTCTAAGTCCAATGTATATGGGTAAGTACAGGGCAAGAGTGGAGCTTAAAGTGGAGGAGAGAGGAACGTGTAAGAAAACTCTACTACTTCCACATTGCCAAAGCAGGGCACTGAAAAATCCTGTCATTTAAGCATCTTGTTTTTAAAACTTGCATTTTGTTCATTTATCCATACAATATTCATTAGGGCAGATATCACCAAAAGTATTTGAGATTTAAACAGACAACACTCTTAACCTATAAAGAATTGAATGACTCAAACCCTACCTCACGTCCAATGCTATTATGCTCTTCTGCTCTATTTCATCACTTTTGTAAGCTTTTAAATGACATATTTAATTTCTATTTTTAATTAGTGAGTCTTTATTCATTGTCTATTAAAATTGGGCTTTGTGCATCTATTTCAATTAGTAATAAAATGCAGGAAAATTACAAACGTATGTGGTTTTTCACACAGAGAATAAATATTTTGGTGTTTGAGATTAGCCTGAGGCAAAACGGTGAAGTTGGCAAAGTCTGCTTTCTGAATATGTCATCCTCTTTCAACGTCCTTGCAGCAACCCATTTCACTGCAGTAATTAGTACTGCCCCAAGACCTTGATGAAAGAGTACATAGTAACAGGGGTTAATTCTTAAACTAAAATAACGCATCTCTCTAAAGGTGAAATATTAGGAACAGAGACCATAGAATGTTGCTGTTCTCGGATACAGAAAATAATCTCTTCTTTGAAATCACTGCAGCATGCCCTTCTACCAGAAGTCAAGCTGTACATCAGTTAATATATTTGAAAGACAAAAATGTTGAGATGAGGAGAATGTAGTTCAAGAGAAATACAGTAGATAGTTTATTTCCTGACAAGCTTAGCCTTGCTAGGCCACAAGGAATTCACCATCAGACATAAACAACTAATACTAAATATTAATATTAATATTTTATACACAGCATACAAATAAATACAAATATTTATTAAGCATATACTGTGTTCACCAAAAAGCACTAGGGAAGAAATGGACAGGGGAGCACCAGGATATGGCCTTGTAAAGGGTTCAGCTGGGTGATCACATGCTGTGAAATATTCTATCTACATTTGCTGAGTAAACAAATTTTAAAAATTACGTGTGGAGATACATAAGGTATAAAGTGGAAGAGAAGAGCATCATCTCCCTAGATGAGATGCACTTGGTGGTAAAGGGGGGTGGATATGTGTTGACTAGAACTGAGTTCTGAAGATGCAGGAATTGGGGGCGAGGCTGATGGGAAAGCAGAGGGAACATCACTTGAAAAGGTACAACTGTAAGAAAGAGCAAATGTACAAATACAGGGGGGGAAATCCATGCAACTGACAAGAGTATAGGGAGTGTGTGGGAGATGGCTAAGAAGGAGCCAAGTCAGGCCCCATGCCATGCTGAAGAGTTGGGTTTCATTCCCTTAAGTATTGACTTACATAGGAAGGTACTGAGTAAATTTAATCAGGAAAAAGGTGAATTTGAATTTTTGAAAGATCACCCCGATAATACTGTTAGTGAACAATGACAGAAGAGGAAAGAAAATGGCTACAAAATAATCTAAGGGGAAATAAGGCAGGAATGGAAAACAAGCAGTGTTGACAAACAGAAGGGCCGGTTCAGGAGATATTAAGGAAGCAGAATCAACAGAAGGTGGAGACTAACAACCATGAGTTAATGGAGGTGAGAAAATTGCAGTGAGAAGGTGGGGAAAATGGGAGAATCCAAGTAGACTCCCAGGGTTCTGACCTGGGGAAATAGGGAGTCCAATTATGAGTGAAATGTAACTAATCCATTCCACACCATCCCAGCTAGAGCCCAATGCCCCTCTTAAGGCCAGCTTTGCACATCACTGCGTCAGACACAATCTCATACACATACACATACACACACACTCCATCAGCCTCTCTCTGTTCCTTTTAACTGTCTCCTCCTTTTCTCTTTCCACCTTTCTTACTCACTCTGAATTTTTCTATTTACCCATTTTTATATGTAGAGTAATTTATAAGTAATTATTTTTCCATTTTTCTCCCATTACTCAACTCTACCATAGAAAGGATCCTCCTTGGATCTGCAGTTCTTAGACATCTGGAGAGTAGAGGCGTCAGTGTAAATATTTAATTTAACATATTTATTCTCTTAATTAAATTTAGATAAAAAGGAATAAGTTTATGAGATAAGTATTTCTGGTTTGGATATTTTGCAAGTAGGCAGTAATTGGAGCTCTCCCCCCCTCCCCAAATAACTAGAGAAGTATTTAGTAATGTAATCCAAAGAAACTTTATAGAAATTAAAAATATTTGACTCTATAGATTCAAAGGACATGCTGTTGTCCAGGAAAACTACTCACTTAGATGGTCAAAATGGAGAAAGAGCCCAATAAAGTTGGCTGATCATAAGAACAAAGAAAGAAATATTTGGGAAGCCAAGCAAAATGACTTATTAATAAAGGAAGAAAACATGAACAGTTTGGCCACTGACTCCCCCATAGCATTGTTTAAAGAATAATGGAACAATGTTTGAAAAATTCATTTTAAAAAGAGAGAAAGAAAAAGGGAGGGAGGAGAAAGAAATGGAAGGAGAAAGAGAGAAAGGGAGAAAGAGGAAGAGAGAAAGAAAGGAAAGAAGAGAAAAAATCTGAGTTAGGAAATTTATACTCTGCCATGACAGCATTCAGGTAAAAAAGCAACAAACAATTTTTAATATGTGAAAGCTTTGGTAATATTTTCCCCGTGAGCACTTATTAATGAAACTACTAGAGCCTTCCAAGATATAAATGGGAAGACTATAGCAAAAGATTAGCAGTGGGCATTGAATTTATTTAACTGGAACTCAGGCTGAAACAAATGCAGGACTGTTGTTATAGAAGAGAAATATAAATAGTATCACTAAAATTGAAAGAGGAGGAGGAAAGAAAGTAGGAAGTAGTGTAAATATTCTTGTTTCCACTTCTTTAAAGATTGGGGATACACTATATCATTTAAGTCTGATAAATGAAACAATATTGGCTTTGAGTATGTTTATCTGTAAAGGGGTAAAGTTTAAGAAATATAATCAGGTGGTGGGGAAATTGGTGAAGAAAAGAGGGAGGGAAAATACACTGATATCAACATTAATCATATTAGAGAGTTTAAAAATCTGTCTAATGAGAGAGAATTATAGGTCATATATACATTTGTAGTTTTAAATGTAACTACTAGATTGAAAATACAATCCTTATCAACTCAGAAAATTTAGACACAAAATAAAGCAAAGGAAATGGACAGCTTTCAACTATTAATAAATATGATTACAAAAAACAGAATACCACTTTCTCACTTGTAACAAATTAAAAGATTTACTGCTTTTTCAAACAAACAACAATTTATGTATAAGTCACAAAAAAGAAATTGGATCCACATAATTTTGGGAGAAAATCCATAAATGAAATTTTGTTTGGGCACTCCATGACTGTAAACTCTTCTTTCCTCTAATTTTTATCAGATATGATTTTATCATTTAACATAATACTTCCCAGATATGACAGTTTCCATCCAAGAGTTCCAATCATGTTTTATGAAGAAATATTACTAAATGGATGCTGATGTGGAAACAAAGTTACAGAAAGGCATTCTAAGGTCATATGGCAGCATTTGGATTAGGCAGATTAAATTAATCCCCAAATTTTAATCTTGCTGATAATTTCCCCCAATTTGAGCTTCAACCAGAATAGATTTTATTGCTAGCATTCAGTGAGGTGTTAAGCGACCAATCAAACAAATCATATACTCTTTATTTGCTCAGCAGGCTCCCACAGCAATATGCAGTTCCAAAAGCCAGCTGTCTCCTGTAATAAAGAGATTTAGGTATTCAAAGCTGAGACCAACCAACCCGAGACCAGAGCTGTATTCTTTCTAAAGCAAATGATTTTTTAGATTTTCTAAACATTATTTTATGGATGAGAACCCCCGAGATCAATTTGATTTCAACATTACACTAAACAAAGCTATCATTTAGTTTTTCCCCATCACGAGATAGGGCTCCTGATTACACTCACCTAGCACCACACACAGTGCCTGTACACTACTGGGATCTCAACACTTCTCCGTGGACAAGGCTGAGCTCAATAAGAAACAATAGGGAAAAAAATCCTTTAGATTAAATTATGAATTGGGAGTTGAATTGATCATGCTAATCAAAAACTTTCTTCAAAGAGAGCAAATCTTTATTTCCAGTTAATATTTAAGGCTATCCATACAGGCAACTTTTTTCTCTTCATCAGTTTAAATACACAATTTATAAATATTGATACACTGAAAAATGGCAGAATTGTTTAATGTACAATATGCTTTGATTTGATTCACCAATATAAAAGGTAAATCTGTAGATTCTAAAAATAAGAAAAACCTTTCAGAAGAGTACAAAAACAAACGGAAAACACTGAATCATATTTGATCATAGAAAGAATCAAATAACTATCTCAATCTATCACAAGCATAAATAATGCTTCGCATATATAATGGCATTATTTCAAATACTGTATGTGAGCCAAAGCAATAACCAGCTGTTAATGTCATTGTGCTCTCCTACGCAACTTACTAAAATTATTTTTCGGTATATCCAGTAATTGCTCTTGCCTCATACTTCAATTCCATAACCTGTTCTCTCTTATCTCGAGAGCTTTCAATCTGATTACATTTTCCATGATGTAAAACCACAACTCCCTTATTGGAATCCACATAGACATACCTGAATTCTGTGTCCTTACTTCTACTTTATCTCATATATCCTCACCACTGTTATAAATGGTTACTTGAATTTCAGTGGAAAGAAAAGCGATGTATCTTTAGCACAATCTCAGTAGATAGGAACTCTCCTATTCCCATCTCAGAACTGAGGTCTTTGTCATTTCTCATGAAGAAATACCCATCAATTTAGAAAATATTAGTTTTAGCCAGCTTATAACCAGTGTCAACAGGAAACGTTCTAAGTCAGAAGAATAAATGGCCTTTGGTATTAAGAGGACAGAGAAGGAAAGTCATAAGGAAGTCGGGGTGTATTTGAAGAATGATTAATGATGCTGAAATGGGTCAGTTACTCGTAATTGGCTATATTTCTCTCCTACATAGAGATGAAACAAATTTTATTTAAAAGATTCATTAAGCACTTATTGTATGCAAAGAAGTGCCCTGGGTTTTCAGCATTTAGAGTTTGCCATTGTCCTTCAGGGGCACTGCAAAAATTATCCCACAACCTTCCAGAGTACACTTAAAATGCAATTTCCTTGACAATGGTAATCTAGATTACTTACAGAATAGATCTTTTGGGGTGAGTTTAACTTTGTCAGAGTCTTCTGACCACATAAATTCCGACTCCATCTGGTGACCAAACTGGAGAAAGTGTTCACATCCCAACACACTAAACTTTCAAAGGTCTGTGACTCTACCATGTGACTCATGTATATCAAAGGCCTCAGAGGTAGCTTTTGTGGACCTGTTACACATTTCCAATTCTCTCTCTCTCTCTCTCTCTCTCTCTCTCTCTCTCTCTCTCTCTCTCTCTCTCTCTCTCTCTCTCTC
>JAQZBX010000535.1:0-94410 GCA_029593785.1 Cabassous unicinctus | reverse complement strand
ATCTGCCTTGTACCATTCTAAAAAGATGAAGAAAAGAATCAAGTTCAGAATACAAAAGAACTGGCATATTCCTTCAAGTTCATTATTGCTAGACTCTAAGAAAATTTTCTCATGTAAACACATTGCTTTAAAATGTAGGGTATTTATAAAAGCTCTAAAACCTTTTGTAGTTGGCCATGTTTTTCTTGTTTAAGAAACTATGGAGTATATTTTGATCTCAATGAGTTGGGTATAATAACAAACATTTCCTTTTAAAGGATAAACACATTCTGTTGAAGAGATTACCTTCCACAGGATTTCTAAATTAATTTCATCTTCAATAACTCATAAAAATTCTTTCACATTGTCCTTAAATTTTGACATGTAAATTATTACTTTCTCAAAAAATATGTGAATAATATATTTACATATTACTTTACTGAAGTAATATAAACATAATCATTACTCACTTTGAAAGTATGCCAAGGAAACTTTGTGTCCTTACTTCTACTTTATCTCATATATCCTCTACACTGTTATAAATGGTTACTTGAATTTCAGTGGCAAGAAAAGCGATGTATCTTTAGCAAAATCTCAGTAGATAGGAACTCTCCTGTTCCCACCTCAGGACTGAGGTCTTTGTCATTTCTCATCAATTTAGAAAATATTAGTTTTAGCTAATATTTTATTTATAGAAGTGGCAAAAGCATAGAAAACAGGTAATCTCATACATGATTTCACAACCTTCTAGGAAGGAAACTTGGCTCTAATAATCTAAATTTTAAAAGCACAAGCCCTTTGATCCAAAAATTCTACAACTTGGATTCCATTGTATATAATTTTCACATATGAAAAAATATATGAGAATGTTTAACATAAATACTGATAGTATAGATCATTAACTTTTGCATGTACTTGAGAGAAAGGTTAAATTAAATCCATACTATGGAATAATACACAGTAGTTAAAGGTTGTGAAGTAGAGCTGTATGTACTGACATAGAAGATACCCAAAATGCAATGTTAAGCGAAAAAGTTACAAAATGATATATACAGCATGATCCCATTTATGTAAAAATTAACACTGTATTTTATATTTATATAAATATATATTTTAGAAAAAAATCTAGAAGACTACCACACACTATGGTTATATATGGGGAAGAAAGTAAAATGGGAATCCAGGATAAAGAACAAAACAGGAACTTCCATATTTTACATTTTACATTTTATATTTCACATTTAGTTTTCTACTGTTTGAATATTTTACAATGAACATGTATTCTACATTACTTTTCTAAAACTTTTATTGTAGTAACATACATGCAATTCAAAATTTCCCATTTTAAACACTTTCAAGTGTACAAGGCAGTGGTATTAAATACATTCACAATATTGTGCTACCATAACCAACCTCCATTACCCCAACTTTTCATCACCTTTCAAACACCCATTAAGCAGTAACTCCCTATTTCCTGCCTCTCCCACACCCACAATCCCTGGTAACCTGTAATCCCCTCTTTGACTCTAAGTATTTCCTTACTCTAATATTTTATATGAATGAGACTGTACATTATTTGCCCTTTTGTATGTGATTTTTATTTCACTCAACATGATGTCTTCAGGGTTCATCCATATTGTAATACGTATCAGAACTTCATTTCTCTTTTTTTTTTTTGAGTAATATTACATTATATATCTATTTATATACCAGCTTTTGTTTATCCATTCATCTGATGATGGACACTTGGGTTGCTTCAACCTTTTGGCTACTGTGAATAATGCTGTTATGAACACTAGTGTGCAAATATCTGTCTGAGCCCTGCTTTCAATTCTTTGGGGGTGTATACCTAGAAATGGGATTGCCAGGCAGATAAATCTTTATTTAATGTTCTTGGGAAACAGCTAACTAATTTTCACAGTGACTGCACCATTTTAAATTCCCACCAACAACACACAAGTGTTTCAAAGTCTTCACATCCTCGCCAACATGTTATTTTCATTTTTTAAATAATAGCCATCCTAATGGATGTGAAGTGGTATCTCATTGTAGTTTTGCATTGCATTTCCCTGATCAATGATGTTGAACAAGTTTTCATGTGATTATTGATCATCTGTATATCTTCTTTGGAAAAATGTCTAAGTCCTTTATCCATTTTTATTATAATTGGGTTGTTTTTTTATTGTTAAGTTGTAGCAGTGCTATCCATATTCTGTATATTAAAGCCTTATCAGATATATGGTTAACAATTATCTTCTCCCCTTCTGTAAGCTGTCTTTCCACTTTCTTGATAATTCCCTTTGACAAACAAAATTTTTAATTTTGATGAAGTCTCTTTGACCTATTTTTGTTGTTGACCTATTGTTGTTGTTGCTTGAACTTTTGGTGTCATATCTAAGAAATCACCAATAAATCCAAGACTATGAAGGTTTTCCTCTACGTTCTTTTCTAAGAGTTCTATGGTTTTAGCACTTATGTTTAGGTCCTTGATCCATTTAGTTAATTTTTGTATATGGTGTTAGACAGAGGTCCAACTTATTTTTTAACACTTTTTAAATTTTTATTTTATAAATACTTTAGATTACATAAATGTTTACATAAAAAATATAGGGGATTCCCATATGCCCTGCTCCCTACCCCTCCCACAATTTCCCACATTAACAACATACTTCATTAGTGTGGTACATTTGTTACAATTGATGAACATGTTTTGGAGCATTGCCACTAAGCATGGATTATAGTTTACATTGTAGTTTACACTCTCTCCTGCACACTTTTGTAAGTTATGACAAGATAATTAATGGCCCGTATCTGTCATTGCAATGTCATTCAGGACAATTCCAATGTCCCAAAAATGCTCCCATATTACACCTGTTTTTCTCTCTCCCTACCCGCAGAACCTCCAGTGGCCACTTTGCCTCCACATCAATGATGAAAGTTCTTTCATTGCTAGAATAACAATAAGTCTATAGTAGAATAACAGTAAGTCTACTCTAGTCCAACATTCATTCCCCAGTACTGAGGATTCTGGGATGGTAATGCCCTCTCTGATTCTAATTGAGAGGGGTCTTAGATCCCATGGGGCAGATGGATGGGACTATCTTGCTTGCAGTTGAAGACTCTCTCGGTTCCTTGGGATCGTCGTTGTCCATCATCATCTCTTTGTTTGTTATCCTGGGTGAGTCCAATGAACTGGAGAGTAGGTGTTGTAACACTGTAGAAATTCAGGGCCCAGCTGGCACATGGACAGCCCAAAGATTTAAGTCTCTTGGACATACACCTATCAAGTCTAGTACTAACTATAGGTTCAGATAGGAGGGGCAGAAGAGTCATGTGTAGAGGAACTACAAATGAGTACAACTCTGTCACACTGGGGAGCATGAATTCCAAAGTAAGGCCCGCTGGCAGGGCACCAAACTCCTGAGCTGTCTGCCCTGCCCATAGTGTCTGGATGTCTCTAGAGTCCTCAGGAGCCCTGCTATTTGAGGCAATATTTGCTATCCCTCTGGACAGCCAGTTTTCATAGGGCCATTTGTTGAAGAGATCATTCTTTACCCCATTTAATATACCTGGCACTAAAATTCAGTTGGCCATAGATATGTGGGTTCATTTGTGGACTTTCAATTCTATTCCATTACTCTGTATGTGTCCCTTTATGCCAGTACCACACCGTTTGATTATCATGGCTTTGTAGTAAATTTTAAAGTTGGGAAGTGTGATATCTCTAACTTTGTTCTTTGTCCTTATTCAATATTGATTTGGTTATTTGAGGCCTCTTGCAATTCCATATGAATTTGAGGATCAGCTTTTCCATATCTAAAGAAATGGCTGCTGGCATTTTGATGCATTATTTTTTAATTAAATGTTTAAAAGGTAAGTTAACAGGAACAAGGCAATGAACTATAACTTTTAATAACAAAATCATGCAGTATAATTAATCTTATACATTTAAAGAGAATGCCCAGAAGATGTAATTAACACCCAAATTGATATGGATTAGTCCTCTATCGTTGATAAGTTAGTCCGACACTTTGAGACAAAATCAAGAGTTGCTGTCTATGAATCTACAAACAGAATTATAATTTTAAAAAACAAAACAAAAACAAAAAATGAACTACTGATGTTGTTGTGGACCAAATAGGAGGTGAAAAAATACCTTACACAGTATGGAAGCACCTGAGATGCTGGGTGCATAATATGCACTCCATAAGTGTTAATATCTTTTCCTCTTTTGAACCTTAACTTGCTTCGCAAACGGAACTCATCTTATTCACCTTTATGTGCTATTCTTCCCCGAACCAAATCCTCCTAACAGTTTGGTTGTCTCACAATATCATAAATGCCACGACATGAACAACATTCATTCTCACCGTTGACCTCCACATTGGATGCCCTGGGCATGCCTCCTCAGCCAACACCTTCTTCTCTGAGAGTTCTTTGACGGCTGCACACCCCACCATATCCCTCCATAGAGAGTGAGTCCATATTCAGGGCATGTGTCCTCCTGTCTTGTGATCACAGCTGAGTGGATTGAGGATAGAGTCTTTACCCTTGATCTAAACCAATCAGATCCTCTCCCTAAAGAATATAACCAAGAAACTCATAGACTCCAAGACTCAATAAGTTACTAGTAGTTCTTGGAGCTGGAAAACCATGCTGAATCGGGAGCTAATTGTTAAGCAGAGGGAGTCAGATTGCCAGAACTCAGAGAGAAGCAGAAACTAGAACCAAATGATAAACATGAGAACAAGAAAAAAGAAAGAGGAGCAAAGGAGAGGCGTTATAGCTTCCTTATTTCCAAGGCCTTTCTATTTCTAGTTCTGCTCCTGAGAAGACCCAAAGGATTTCCATCTGCTTTGGTTCTACTGAATAATTCTGTTCTTTTAAATGACATTTTCTTAGCTAAGCTAGCTTGACTGGGTTTCTGTGTCTTAGATACCTGATTAAGAGAGTCCCTTGGACTTTCCCTATGTCAATTCCAAACCTACCATTTTTCAAGGCCCACCCAAATTCTTCTTTATCCTTGAGTCACATGAAAGGATAAGGGCACAATTCCAATTCACACCAATTATTCTTTCTCTAAATACATCACAAATATCTATCCTTAACAATCTAAGTTTAGAGGGAGCAAATTTTATCTGTGAAACAATGACTTTGACACCATACTACTAACTAGCTTGGGGTCTGCTCGAGGGAAGAGGCAAGGTGGAATATTTCTTCAAGAATTTCTGTATGCTAAGTACTCAGGAGGTATTCAAGAAATATGTTGACTAAGATGCTGAGCCCATATACCAAAAGTACAACTGAACCTCACTCAAGTGAAATAAGTAATTAAGGCATGTATTCTACCATTGAGATCTAATAAAAATATTTAAATGAAAGAAGAAGTCCTCAAAGGGATATTATATGTTAGAAAATTGGAGTCTATTTTGAAAAATAAATAAACCAGTATACACTAGTTAGACATTTAGAGTTAGTTTAAGTACATGTGATAAGCATCAATCTCACGTGCAAAACCCATGTGCAATCTCCTGGAAAATAAATGAATCAAGTAAAATATTACTGCTCATATGCTGAATTACTTGCATACAAATACACTTCCAGGAATAGAATAAATGAGATAGAAGAAATTCTTAAATAAAACTATACTCATGACTATCAAAAGGACCTTCAGTCTGAAGATTTTTAATAATGGGTAATACATTACAAATATAAAATCCTTGATGATTTACCAAATACAATTCATTAGAGAATAAAAGGAATATAGGTACATTTCAAAATTCTTGCTCCACTTTCCACTAAAACATAATGAATCACTACCCCTTCAAAGTTACAATAACCCTTAAGAAGCTGCCAATTCAATAAGCACAGGAGGTCAGTTCTGGGCATTTGCTCTTGACTGAAGAATATGTCTGCCAATAAAATAAAAATGGAGGGTAAAGAATCATGAGAGAAAGAAAATGAGATATATATTAATGTATCTTCTTCATCTTTCTTTCTCTACCTTCTCCCAAATCAATCCTTCTTCCAATTTTATAAAATGATCTATGTGGCTGTTGGTCACTTTATTTTCATGTTTCCAGTCTTAAGAAGCACACCAAGAATTTAAGGGATTAGCATTGAGTGTGGGATCTAATATAGCAGACATTCACTGTGAACTATCTTTTCATCTTTACCAGCCTCTGCCCTCCTATCTGTCTACCCCATCGAATCTTTGCCATACTATTAATCTGTTTCTGGCTCTGAACTCACTGCTTGCCTACTGTTCACCAATCTCACCTCCTGTCCTCAAACGCAGCACTGATGAGATGGGTCCCTGTCACTGGCCCATTGTCCTGGCCTCAGGACTCAGCCTCCCTTGGGATCCATTCTAGAAGGCAGCTTAATGAGGCAGTTACCAATTCAGATTCTACTGTTCCCTCCCAGTTTCAGACACACAACTTCCCTCTCTGTTGCTCTGATTAAAGCAGGTGCGATTAAGGTGCTAGGCACACAATAATTTAACATTTAAGGAGTTTTACTCAACAATAGAGAATATTAATTAATTTCATTAACTAATTTATTTCCAACCAATAATCATTTCCAACCAGCTTATCATGTAGCATTTTTGAGTTGGTTAATACTACATAAGAATATATCCATATTACAGGTATTTTGTACTTTTAAAAAACGGTTGATTTATAGCTCACTGAAAAGTTTTCCCACTTAAAAATTGTTGCGCTTCTGCTCTATAAGACCTAGAAATTTGAGAACTTGTTTGGCCATCCTCTTATCTATTGACGAGCCTACAATTGTTTTCAGAGATGATGGATGGATGGATGGATGGATGGATGGATGGATGGACAGCATAGGTAGGTAGGTAGGTAAGTAGGTAGGTAGGTAGGAAGATAGATAGGTAGATAGAAAGATAGATAGATAGATGGATGGATGGATGGATGGATGGGGGATGGATGGATGGATGGATGGATAGATAGAATGTAGATAGAATGACAAAAAATAAAAGACCAAACCAGTAAATATTCAAAGGGGCATTTACACCATAAAATATGACCATATAATGTCCAATTGCAAAAATACATATTTGAGTCACTTTACAGGTATTATTTGATGAGTCTGATTCTTGGCCTCAAACCTTCAAAAATAATCTTCTATGGTTAAAGCAAAAGTATCTGAATTAGTGGTAATAATTATGCCTCTCTAGGAAACCCATATTTAATGTTTTCAGCAATGTAATTATCACCTCCTTTCTAACATTCTGTCTGACTTTTCATTTCCATTCATTCTACCTTCCAGTCAGATAGGAACCAAGAGATAGTGTCATCCAGTCTCCAGTTATCTGCATTGCTTTCCTAATATCCTGCCTTTTCTATTTAAAAATAGACATATATATATGTATTTTTTTAAGATACTTAGATTACATAAATGTTACATAAAAAATGTAGGGGATTCCCATATGCCCTGCTCCCTACCCCTCCCACATTTTCCCACATGAACAGCATACTTCATTAGTGTGGTACATTTGTTACAATTGATGAACACATTTTGGAGCATTGCCACTAAGCATGGATTATAGTTTACATTGTAGTTTACACTCTCTACCATACAATTTTGTAAATTATGGCAAGATATATAACAGCCTGTATCTGTCATTGCAATGTCATTCAGGACAATTCCCAAGTCCCAAAAATGCCCCCATATTACACCTGTTTTTCCCTCTCCCTCTGGTCAGTACCTCCAGTGGCCACTGCCTCCACATCAATGATATAAGTTCTTCCATTGCTAGAATCACAATAAGTTTATAGTAGAATACTAGTAAGTCTATTCTAGTCTATCACTCATTCCCCAATCCTGAGGTTTCTGGGATGGTGATGCCCACTCCACCTCTAATTAAGAGGGGGCTTAGATCCTATAGGGCAGTTGGATGGGACTAACTTGCTTGTAGTTGCAGACTCTCTCTGTTCCTTGGGATGGTTGCTGTCCATCATCATCTCCTTGTTAGTCTTCCTGGGTGAGTCTAATGAAATGAAGAGTAGGTTTTGCAACTCCATTGAGATTCAGGGCCCAGCTGGCACATGGAAAGCCCAAAGATTTAAGTCTCTTGGACGTACACCTATCAACTCTAGTACTAACTATAGGTTCAAATAGAAGGGGCAGAAGAGCCACATGTAGGCAAACCACAACTGAGTCCAACTCTGTCACACTGGGAAGCATAAATTCCAAAGTAGGGCCCACTGGCAAGGCACCAAATTCCTGAGCTGTCTACCCTGCCTATAGTGTCTGGATGTCTCCAGAGCCCTCAGGAGCCCCGCTATTTGAGGTAGTATTTACTTTGGCAGTCAGTGAGATCCTGCTGAGATGTGCATAAACATAACCTCTGGGAAGCCACCTGACTCACTTTGAAGTGTCTTAGCCAAATAAACTCATTTGTCTTTACCTTTTCCCCCTTTTGGTCAAGGTCTTTTTCTTGTTGCATTGCTAGTTGGTGCTTGGTAGTAATCGCTCCGTGCCAGGGAGGCTCATCCCCAGGAGTCATGTCCCATGCTGGGGGGAAGCAATTTGAGCAGACTCACAGAGCTAGTATCTGGAAGATAGGCTTACAGGAGACAGAAAGGGAGAAGAAGGTTGTGAGCCAATGCCCATATTTGCAAAATCTATAAGATGGAAGGGTGTAGTTGTGCAATGGATGGGCATGACAGTGGTGCAGTGATGCTATTGGGCTGGGTGGTATGGATCTGTGAGGGGGGTATGGTGGGGAGGGTGGGTTGGGCTGTCCATGGAAATGGGAGCTGGTTGGGGGAGCAAGCAGGTGAACTCGGGATTTGCAAGTATGTGGTTGAAACTACAGTGTTGGGAATGTTCTTTTGGCAAATAAGGCAGGGCAGGGTTACTGGTTTAGGGTATTGGATTTGGGGGACAAGCAGGACAGGACACACCTAGGACAGGGCTCCAGGGAGTATGTAGTGTTCATTTGTCATAATGGGTTATATCAGTGGGTGGAGACCCATATAATGAGTGGGAAGGTGTTGGACTCCCATCCTGGGGAGTCCTGCTATGTTCTCAAATAGAGGGGTGGGAGTCTCTTGAGAGCATAGGCAATGCATAATAGGGGAGGACAGGCCAGTATGTCAAGCCCTCAATGTTGTTGCAAGTAACAATGAATCTTGTTCTTCAAGGAGTGAAGCTTGGTGGTTGCCATGGGTCCTGAGGGGAGGGGGGAAGAAGTAAAAGAATAGATGGAACATGGGGCATTTGGGAGGTGATGGAATTGTACTACATGATCTTGCAATGATGGATACAGGCCATGTAAAATTTCATCAAAATTTATAAAAGAGTATGGTCCGAAATGTAAACCATAATGTATATCATTGACCATGGTTAATAACAATGTTTCAATATTTGTTCATCAATTGTAACAAATGTACCATCCACATGTAAAATGTTATCCTGCCTTTTCTAATGGGATTTCTCCCTCTTCTTTTGCCATTTAGCCTTTCTCACTCACTAACATATGCATGTTCAAATACTAGTCATCCTCAAAGCCCAAATAAAATGCCACCATTTCCATGCAATCCTTCTTGATTCCCTGAGATTGAAGGGGTCTCTTCCTACTTGAAGCTTTGGGCATTTGTTCATTAAACCTTTCTGATTATTTTTACTTTATACAAGTACGCAGTGGAAAGCAATGACTGAGAATCCGGGTTTTGCATTTGGATTCACAGGGTTCCATTTCCCAGCCCACCTCGCTAATCTTCAATTCCCTCATAGATATGATAAGGATAATGGTAGGCTTGCAGCACTTCTAAATATGAAGCACTCAATAAATATTAGCCATTATTAGTTATTGTTTATATTTTGCATTATAGTTGTTAACTCTTAAGTCTTCATTTTGAAATTTTGCCTTCAAGGAAAATATATTACCTGACCACAACAAAAATAATAACTCTGGGACCAATAAAAACATAGCCTTGGTGGTACTTTTTAAAAGAAATATTACTTCTTGGTATGAAATTGTTTAGACAAGTTTCTTAATATATGACCAATAAAATGACTACAATAAATCGGGAGGAAAATCAATTACTTTACAATTTAAAATAAATCCTCTCCTTTGTAGATTTCTGGTCTTTAACTCGTGGGTTTAAATAAAATGCTTACTTGCTATCCTTCAATGATGACAATGTTAATGCAATTTTTTTTAAAAGGTTATATGAAAAATGAAGCCCTTGCCATGTCATTTGTTTCATACACTATAATATCTCATATGTATACAGTTCTCATTTAAGCACAGTACCCAGAACATAGTAAGAATTCAATAAAGATTTGTTAAATGGGTTTCCTCAAGTTCTCCAGTTCGTTGGACTCACCCAGGACAACTAACAAAAGAATGATGATGGACAACACCTATCCCAAAAAATAGAGCACATCTACAACTACAAGCAAGACAGTTCCATCCATATGCCCCATAAGATCTAAAACCCCTCTCAATTGGAAGCAGAGTGGGCATCATCATCCCCAAATCCCCAAGATTGAGGAACAAACAAAAATGGGGGAGGATGCAACTATGGACTAAAACAGACTTATTATTATTCTAGTAATGGAAGAACTTGTAATATTGCTATAAAGACAGTGGTCACCAGAGGTTCTGAGGGGAGGGAGAAGGAAGAATTGGTATAAAATGGGGCATTTTTGAGACATTGCAATTGTTCTGCATAATATTGCAATGACAGATACAAGCCATTATACATTTTGTCAAAACCTAAAAAATTGGGTGGTGCAAAGTGTAAAACATAATGTAAACTAGAGACCACGGTTAGTAGCAATGCTTCAATATGTGTTCATCAATTCTAACAAATGTACCATATTAACGAAAGATGATGTTGATGGGCGAAGTGGGGGAGGGGAAGAGGGTGGGGGTATATGGGGATCCCCTATATTTTCAGTATAACATTTATGTAATCTAAAGCTCTTTTAAAAATGAAAAAAAATACATAAAAATGTATTTGGCACTACACTTCAGCAATATAGGCTAAATGGCCAAACAACAAATTATTTCAAAGTAAGGGCAACCAAATACCTTTAACCCAAGTAATATGTTCCAGGCTTGCCAGTATTTCAGGCACAGTATTCAGATTTAACAGAGGATTCCTGGCCTGCTAACAGAGTTTAGCAAAGAAATCAGAGATTAATTAGCTTCATTCCATCTTCTTACAAAGGCTAAATGTCCTATGAATCACCATATCATCTTTCAGATAGAAGAAAAGCACAAACAAAACATTAAAACGTTACCTGGAGAATAATGTCCAATTATTAATCTAACTGAAAGGTCATTATCTCTGGAGTTTTACCTTTTAAAATTCAACGACTGTGCAAGCATATTTATTAATGAGTAAAATATTATGTAGTTGAATTCAAAATATTCAGTATATTAATGGAATTTCCACAGTTTTCAATAGTATTCCTCTTCTTTCTCCTTATATAATCCTAATGAAATCAGAATGTAAGATATCTCTCTCCAGTTTAAGGAGCCTGTACAAGAAATAACACCAGACCAGGAGTTAAGAGGCATGAGTTCTCCTTAGCCACTGGTGGTAGGAATGCAGAATGGTGCAGCCATTGTGGAGGACAGTTTGGCGGTTCCTCAGGAAGCGAACTATAGAACTGCCATATGATCCAGTAATCCCACTGCTGGGTATATCCCCAAAAGAATTGAAAGCAGGGACATGAACAGATATATGCACACCAGTGTTCACAGCAGCATTACTCCCTATGGCCAAAAGTTGGAAACAACCCAAATTTCCATCAACAGATGAATGGATAAGCAAAGTTTGGTATATACATTCAAAGGAATATTACTCAGCTGTAAAAAAGAATGCAGTATTAACACATGGGATAACATGGATGAACCTTGAAGACCTTACGTTGAGTGTAGCAAGCCAGGCACTGAAGGACAAATATTACATGACCTCACTGAAATGTTCTAAAATAGAGGGGTGGAAGAACTTCGAGAGCATAGGCACTGCCTAATAGAAGAGAGGCCAATATGGCAAGACCTCAATGTTGTTTCAAGTAACTATGAATCTTGTTCTTCAAGGAGTAAAGCTTGGTGGTTGCTGTGGGTCCTGAGGGGAGGGGGAGAGAGGAATAAAATAGATGGAACTTGGGGCATTGTGTGGGATGGAATTGTTCTATATGATCTTGCAATGATGGATACAGGCCATGTTAAATTTCATCAAAATTTATAAAAGTGCAAAATGTAAACCATAATGTAAATCATTGATCATGGTTAGTATTAATGCTTCAATATTTGCAAATCAATTGTAAAAAATGTACCACCCACATGTAAAATGTTATTAATAGGGGAAAGGGAAAAAGGTGGAGGATGCTGGGTTTATGGGAATCCATTATATTCTGTACGTCACTTTTCTGTAACCTAAAGCTTCTTTGAAGATATAATGAAAAAAAAATGAGACACTGAGCAAATAAATGGAAGAAAATGTCACTGTACATACAAGACAACAGATCTTACAGTGATGAAAGACATAAAGCCAAAATTTTTTATTGTTCTTTTTTTATTATTTCAAATTCTTTTTGATATTGTATATTTTAGTTGTCCTTTTTAAAACTATTGTCATTATTTCATTTTCTTATTATTTTTATTTGGTTATTTTGTTGGATTCATTTTTGAAGAAGTTTTGGATCACAGAAGGGTTACAACTATGGCAGGGAAGGATCATTGGTGCCAGGTGTCAGTGATGGGGGATGCATGGGAGGAGGTTCCCCTGGGGCATACCTATAAGGCATATGAAAGACTTCAAGTGTTCATGGGGCATTGTCACCGTGAGTGGAGAGTCACACAATAACTGAAAGAATATCCAATTCCCATCCTGGGGAATTCTGTCACATTCTCTAATAGGACAGCAAAAATCACCGGGGTACAGGGGCTGTGACTAATAAAGGAGGATGAACGATTGATGGGCTTGATATTGAAGACTGTATTTATGAACCTTTTCTTTTAAAATTGAAACCTACCCTAGTATTACAGGTTGTCTAAGATTTACCTCCTGAGAGCCTCTTTGTTGCTCAAATATGGCCTCTCTCTAAGCCAAATTCAGCATATAAGTGCATTTCCTCACCCCCACCCCACTCTCAGCCCAGGATGGGACATGACTCCCAGGGATGAGACTCCCTGGCACTGAGGGATTACTACCAAGCACCAACTAGCAATGCAACTGGAAAAAGACATTGATCAAAGGGGGAAAGGATAAAGAAAATGAGTTTATATGGCTAAGAGACTTCAAAGTGAGTTGGGAGGTCATTCCTGAGGTTACGCTTACACACATCTCAGCAGGATCTCATTGACTGTCACAGTAAATATTGCCTCAAATAGTGGGGCCCCTGAGGGCTCTGGAGACATCCAGACACTATAAGCAGGGCTGACAGCTTAGGAGTTTGGTGGCCTGCCAATGGGCCCTACTTTGGAATTTATGCTTCCCATTGTAACAGAGTTGGATACAGTTGTGGTTTCCCTACATATGGCTCTTCTGCCCCTTCTATTTGAATCTATAGTTAGTACTAGAGTTGATAGGTTTATGCCCAAGGGAAATAGTGAGCTTTCCATGTGCCAGTCAGGGCTTGAATTTTAACAGAGTTGCCACACGTACTCTACAGTTCACTGGACTCACCCAGGACAATTAACAAGGAGATGATGATGGACAATGACCATCCCAAGGAACAGAATGTCTGCAACTGCAAGCAAGATAGTCCCATCCATCTGCTCCATGGGATCTAAGCACCCTCTCAATTAGAGGTGGAGTGGGCATCACCATGACAGGATTGGGGAATGAATGATGGACTAGAGTAGACTTATTGTTATTCTACTATAGACTTATTGTTATTCTAACAATGGAAGAGCTTTTATCATTATTGTGGAGGCAGTGGCCATTGGAGTTACTGAGGGTAGCAAGAGGGGAAAAATAAGCATAATATGGGGGCATTTTGGGGACATTGGAATTGTCCTGAATGACATTGCAATGACAGATACAGGCCATTATATATCTTGTCATAACTTACAAAATTGTGCAGGAAAGAGTTTAAACTATAATCCACACTTAGTGGCAATGCTCCAAAACGTGTTCATCAATTTTAACAAATGTACCACGCTAATGTAGGATGTTGTTAACGTGGGAAAGTGTGGGAGGGGTAGAGAGTGGGGCATATGGGAATCCCCTACATTTTTTATGTAACATTTATGTAATCTAAGCATCTTTTTTTTAAAAAGTTACCTTTAAAAAAAAAAGAGGCATGGTTTCTACACTGATTAGTCACTCAACAAGCTATGTATGGACTCATACAAAACTATGTACTCCCATTCATAAAACACAGAAGACACATACTTCAAAAGAAAGTTTTTTCATAAGAATCAAGTGGAATTGTCTTAGGACTAAACTCTGTAGTTCACAAAGTGCTCAGATATAATGAATTATTCCTCTTCCTTTTTTTCCCACATATAATGTGACCATGAGATCTTCTTAAGCAGCCAAATGGAGTAAACCCAATGAGAAGAACCTAAATTCTTCAATCTCCATATGAATCTACACTATCTTTACATCCAATCCACAAGTTTGAGAATAAGACTAAGTGAGACCATTTCAATGGTTCTTATCTCATAAATAAAATGAATCTGGCTCAGTTCTGTGGAACTCAGTGAAAATAAAGATAATCCAAAAGACCCTTTCTCTCTGGCCATAAGATGTGCAAGGGTCAAAACAGCTTCCAAACTAGGGTAATGCCACAAAATAGTAAATTATTCCTGCAGCAGCAAACAATTTGCATCACCCAAAACAGATGTGGTCTACAGCAATGGAGGTAAATCCAAATGACAGATTAAAATTCAGTACTGTATGTAGAAAATAATGAAAGGTAAATGTATAGCTGTTATAATTTGCTAAAGGCTGCCAAGGCAATATAGCAGAAATGGGTTGGCTTTTACAACAGGGACTTATTAATTTATACACTTACAGTTCTGAGGCTGTGAAATGTCTAATTCAAGGCTTCATCAGGTGATGCTTTTCTGTTGGTTGTCCTGGAGTCTTCTCTCATTTGGCAAGGCACATGGTGAGGCACATGGTGGCTTCTGTTCCTCTCATTGATGCCTTAGTGCTTTCAGCTTCTGCCTTCAGTGGCTTCCTCTCAGCTTCTGTGTTCCTTTGATTTCAGCTTCTGGCTCCTGGGACCTTCTCTTTCAGCTTCCGTGCTGTTTCTCTCTGTTTCTGTGGCTCTGCGGATTCTAGTTTATAAAGGACTCCAGTAAGAGGATTAAGACCCATGCTGGGCTACACCTTACTGGAGTAATCTAATCAAATGACCCTTAACTGAGTCTAATCTAATCAAATGTTCACAATAGGCTCACACTCACAATAGTTTCAAATCCACAGGAATGGATCAATTCAAGAACATAATTTTCCAGGGTTCACAGAAGACGCAAACTACCACATTAATCTACCTAACACTAGATTTACCCAAGTCTCTTGATATCCAGTGAAGGCATTTTAAGAGCTAAAATAACATCATGAAGGTAGTTATACACACTAAGTTCGACTTCAAAAGATCTCCCTCTTATCAGAGAAGGTACTAAGATAATGAATTGAAATCCCTTAAAACAGTGCCTGGGTCTTCCTAAGTCATTGAGGAGTTGGGATCCAACTCAGTAATAATATTAATTATTATTATTATTATTAATATGTTAACTACTTCTGTTTTGCTGTAGAACCACTGCAGTCCACTTTGATAACAGAGTGTAATGACAATATTAATAAATTTTCATATACTGTATCCTGTTCATCAAAGGAATTTCATTTCTTCACTTCTGGAAAAGAGGATGAAACTTAACAGCAACAGTTGGAGGCATTTTTTGTTTGTTTGTTTTTTCTTTCTTTAACACCAGGGCTGCTTACAGAACAAGTACTCTCCCTATATTCCCTTTATACTAACACAGCCAAAATTATCATATCACTATTGATCATTTGGACAACAGAAAAAGATGAGAATGGCAGCCAGATCAAGAAAGACTTCCTCTTAGTGTCTTGAGGTTAGACTCTATAATTTAATTAGTTGTGCCTTCTCTGAATATTATCATATATATGTATATATTTTAATGTTGAGGAAACAAGAAATAACAGCTATCTTATTTACTTGACCTAGTAAATATGAACAAACCAACCATTTCCATTAACTGACATGTAAAATTAGAATGTCTTTGGTGCTTTGCCAGGTTCTCCTACATCTTTGCCCTTAGAGTTCTCCCTACCCCCAGTCCTTTCCTCTTTACACCCTTTATCTTCTTTGCTGTTTCCCATCTCTACTGTTGCTGTCATGCCTCCCTGATGCCTGGAACAGTGCCTCGTTGCCATGGAAATAATCGCTTTAAAAAACAATACAATACAATAAAATAAGTAATAATGAAAGCTTAGGCAGCCTGTACTACAGCCAGGAAGGGAGGGTAGAGCCAGAAATAGATGCCAGCTTTACTGACACTAACAACTCCTTCCTTGCTCTAGCCATTAGATCACTATGTTTCCCTTTCTATTTTTCTCTCTTGTTTTCTTTTATATACATCAGATGATATCAGACAGCATGCAGATTTTGAATATAGAAAATGCCAAAGTATGGCAAGGCAATGAATATTGTTCTGATTATTTGAGAACTTACTGGGTGTACACCACCCATGTTTTGGATGTTAGCTCTTAAAATGTCCCTCCTCAGAACCACTACCCTGCCTGCCAAAATCTGGGTTAAACTGGTATTACGTAGACTGGATATTTATGTTTCATTCTTTTTCTATCGTATTTTTGAAATACATTCATTTTGCCATTAGTCCATAGCTTAGTAATTCCCAACTTTGTTGTTGTTGATCACATTTGATTTGAGACATGCAGATTGCCTGTTGCTGCAAGGAATAATTTACTCCATTATATAAATAAACAAACTAAGAGCCATGGGAATTAGCACTGGACCTTAAAAAAACCACAGGGTATCATATAGCTGATAGGCTGTTTCCATAAAAGAAACACATATATTCAGTGTTCTTGCTCTCAAGGGACATCTAAACCAAAATAAAAATACACAAATCTTCATAAATGTAATAAAATGTTATGAGGTATTTTTTACATTTTCATTTTAATTATTCAGTTATGAATAATTCCACATGAATTGTGGAGCAAAGTGTGGAATTAGGGTAAACATGCCACTAAACTAAGAATGCTGTGCTGTTATTCAAATCATGGATGCCTCTGAACATCCAAAAGAGCATATGAACTTTTTGTAGGTCTTTAGAAAAAATCACAGGAAAAGCTTTTCAAGCATAGAGAAGCACTAAGAAATGTATACAATAAGGACTAGAACTTTAAAAAATTGCCCCGAGGATTTATGAAGTGTCTTGAAGCTAAGGGTCATTTATTCAAAAAATATTTAAGTGCATTTGTGTCAAAGGCTGGGCCCTTGGGTGATTATAACGATAGACATGACCTCTGTTGGGGGCGGAAACGTCATTTCAGGAGCTTGTACTTTGCCGAGCATGGCAGATTATCAAGTATAACCACAGTTCATCAGGATTAATGGTACATTAGCAAGGTGTAGAAGAGTAACAGGAATAAAAAAAATGTTCAGTTAGCAGAGTCTGGACATGCCAATTGACCTGTCCTAGGTCACAGAACTGGTTAAGAACTGGTGCAGGTGATAAAAGGAATATATGGGCAGGAGGATTCTCAGGTCCATAGAATAATGAGAAAGATCACTTAGGCATAGCATTTGTGAGGAAATAGAGTAGAGGGTAGTAACTATTTTAGGAACATTAGAAGAAGACTATCTGATCTTAAAACCTAAGTATGCAAGAGTGAAAATAAGGGTGCAGAAAGTAGGGCTTTGTTTGGAATAGAGGAGATGCTGATTAGAACAAAGTGAAATGATTTCATGAAAGAAAAACAGTAAAGTGCCACTGTTGCACAATAGAGATAATTAGTGTATAAAATCAATGGAGCAAGACTATTGGGGTAAAAGAAGTGTCGCTTCTACAGCAATCAGAGATAAATAAGAGTAAACTACCTACTCTAACATGTCTTACAAATGAAACAAGATTTACAGTAGGATCATGAGTATGACCTTCTTCTTTAATATTTATTGAATACCCACAGTGTTCTAACTACTCAATACTTCATTAGAATGGTAATAAAACCCAGTGGAGTGGATGAAAACAGTAGAAAGATGAAATGATTGGGCAAAATTGAATGGAAAGGTAGGTGATATCAATTAATCAAAAGGCATTTATTGAGCCTCTATTATGAACACGTTTACAAGGTATTTTGTTAGACTTTTGGTGAGTAAAAAAATAATGTAATTGCCTAATTAGGGAAATAGGGGATATATGAATGAAAATAAAAGAACATAGTCTGTATTTACATAATTTATGTAACAAGAATTAAAGCAAGGCCATATCAATGACTAGATGATCAATAAAACATGATTGAAAATAATTTTGATAGATATTTAATTGGTAACGTGGTGAAATATGATATTCTCCCCCTACACACACAAAATAGCCCACTTATCCTATGAAGATATGTTATAAGAATTATACCTCTATGCTAAAATTTAATGTTGAGGAGAATAGTTTTACACAAATTATGTGTTTGAATTAAAAGTTAAATAGGGAAAAAATACTGATACAGTCATTTGTAATGCTGTAATGGGTCTGTGGTTAACTCTGCAACAACTTCCACTTTAAATAATAAGTTTAAGTCATCACAGTAACATTCCTCTTTTCAATTCTTGATTTTAGGAAGGGATATGTAAACCAATCCTGGCCAGTAAAACGTGAAGAGAACTCACCCGGGGCCCCAGGGAAAGGCTCCCTCAGTCCTAAAAGAATTGACAAAGAAAGAAACAGTCCCTTGTTTACATCTGGATGTGACTAAAGGCTCTCACACTAAGGATGGCGGACAGAGATCAAAAGAACAAAACTCCTTGATGACATACTTGAGTCATGAATTGACCAACCCTGGAACCAGTTCTACCTTTGAACTTCTTATTACGTGAGATAGTAAGTATTATTATAGTTTGATTAAATTTGATTGGGGGTTATATGTTATATGTTAATTGCAGTCAAAGGCATCTTTACCAATGAAGTAATTAACAATTTTTAAAATTAGCTCATGTAAATATATCAAAAAAAGAAACAATGATGACAGCAAAAACAGTTTAAAAGTGGTTTTCTATGGTTGGTTGAATTTAAGTGATTGTTATTTTCTTCTTTATTTTTACGTATTATCCAAAATTACCATACTGGGGAGATTTTTATTTTATAATAAAAATAGAGGCTCTTAAAATAAACTGGCCCAGATCATCTAATATATGCAAACTGAATGTCTATCTCTGTTATGGATTGAAATTATGTCCCCCAAAACAGATATGTTCAAGTACTAACCCCGGTCTTGTGAATGAGATCCTATTTGGAAATATGATATTTGAAGATGTTATTATTTGCAATGAGGCCAAACTGGATTAGGGTGTGTCCTATTCCAATATGCCCGATGTCCTTATAAGGAGAGGAAACTTAGAAGACAGAGAAGACAGCCATGTGACAAAGGCAGAAACTGAGTTATGCCAAATGCCATGGATGTCCAACAAGCCACTACCCAAACCCTATAAGCATGACCCTACTGACACCTTAATTCAGACTTCTAGCCTCCAGAACCAAGACAATAAAGTTCTGGTGTTTTAAGCCACCCAGATTGTGATGTTCCAGCATACTAAGACAATCTCCAACACACTTTCAGGGCAACTGCATCATTGTGTTATATTCTGCATGTGATGAGTCTGCTGTTGACTTTAAATGAATGTCTATTCACATGCACATCAATTACTACAACCTGAAATTAATGATACATAATTTAAATCCTACCAGCAAATAGCAGTCTGTTGAAATAGCTATTTCACAGTTGTAAGATAATTTTATTTCAAGATTAATTTAATTTATCTGAATTATTTGAACACTAATTACATGTAAGGTACTGTGTTAGTCACTACAGTGGATCCAGGTTTCAATCAAGGATAGTTTTTGATCTTGAGATATATGTTGTTATGGTAGATTCTATTATTGTACAAAATATCCATTGCCCTTCCTTGTGGAAGGAATATACTTCCCCGCACCTTTGGTTTGGCCAGTGAATTGTGAGAACAAATAGTGACACCCCTTTTGAGCAAATCATATTCTCTTTTTCCTCTTTCATGGCACTGGAAGTGCCCACATTGGGCCTTCCTCATTTGCCTGCATGCTTCCTAGAAGACAGAAGATTGGTGCAGAACTGTAGGTAGTCCAGAATGGACATATATCACAAGCTACTTCAACTTAGCCTATCCTGATTGATACAGTTAAGCTTGCTCTTTGTGTGTGTGTGTGTGTGTGTGTGTGTGTGTGTGTATATATTCTGTAAACCATATATACAGACCCTTCAAGAAGAGCTTATCCATTCTATGCCATAAAATAGAAGTACTTCTCAAGAAAGACTGCCCCTCCAGTGATCACTTTCTCAAATGAAGCCATTTGTTTTTCAATACCACCTGGCAGGAGACTTCTGTAACTAGGGACACTTTACTAGGTCACTTTCCTCAAATTCTCTTAAGCCAAAACAATTATAAAGTTCAGCTACTGAGTATATGTTCAGAAAATTTGATTTCCACATCATGCATTTGTCTTTGATCAATTTGACCCACAAGTGGGCTTTCTTTTCTAGCATCTCATTTTCTTGCTCAACAAAAAGACTTATTTATACAGTACACCATCCTCTAGAGTTGACTCATTGGTTATTTCTTTGCTACTTAGAATAATGGGTGATGTTGGCCACAACCAATAGCAAGCAGGCTGTCACCCAATTTCAATGACTTCCATGACATTAATTGATGAAGAGCTGCTTAGCTCAAAGGCAAAAAAGATGCAACCACATAGTCCATAGCAGTACTTCTGAATTATAGCTTGCAACTTAAATAAACTGGTCCTTCCTAGCAGCAGCAACTTTCAGAGTTGTTCAAGTAGAAATACTGTTTTTAATGTTGCCTTGTGGTCAAGCAGGTCTACACCCTTATTAAGGAATGGTTGCAGAAATAGATGTTGTCAGGCAGAACATTTCTCTCACTGTGGCCAAAGGAGTTACTGTATATCATTCACTGAAACAGAGAAGCAACCCAGCCTTGATCCTCACCACATCTAAGTATTGCTTTGATACTGTAGCAGTTTGATATTGTTTATGAATTCCAAAAATAGATATTGGATTGTGCTTGTGGACTGATCTGTTCCTCTGGGCATATAAGATTGTATTAAATTCAGAAGTTTCACTTTTACTTAATTAAATTATGATTAATGCTTTGATTTGGCCACATTAGTAGGATGTTGAGTTCCCACCTCCTTGGTGGGCAGTGACTCACAGAGAAAATGACACAGCAGAGGATAGAGTTTTAGTTTTGATGCTGGAGCCCCAGGAATTAAATACACATGGAGAAGGAGAGCACAGAGGAATGGAGACAGCTCCGTAGACACAGCAGAGGCCCCAGGAAGAGAATGAGCCTGAAAGCCTACAGCTGCAGCTGAGCCCAGAGAGAAACGAGCCCCGAGAGATAGATAAGACTTATCCTAGCCTACAGCCAAAATCAGAAGAAGCTGGGCACATGGAGGCTTAAGAGGAAGCGGAAGGCTGAACCTTCGCAGACATCGTCCACCGTCTTCCTCAACACGTGGCAAATGACTTTGGGTGAGAAAGTATCTCTTATGGTACTTTGAGATGGACTCTTTAGGGCCTGGTAGCTGTAAAGCTTCTACCCCAAATAAATACCATTTATAAAACCCAAAAGATTTCAGGTACTTTGCATCAGCACCCATTTGGTTGACTAATTCAGATACCATAGATTCTTTATTCAATCTACAAAAAATAAAAAAAATAAAATAAAATATACTTTATATAGCAAAGAAAATTGAAGTAGCTTGCTTTATTGTTCTTGGTTTTGCCATGGTGGTTGTTTATTGTTTGTATGGGGTTAGAAATACTTAAGAGAAGAAACTCAACTGTTGGTTCAAGAGGAGAGATTAACAAGTAGATTTATTCCTTTTGCAAGTGTGGATTAAAGGAAATGGAGCTTGTTCCTTCTAGTAAAGTATGTCATACAAAAATCAGGCCTGGTGCTAGAAATTGCCACAAGCAACCCAGATGGGGTGTCCAAAACCTGTTCAAAGAGAAAAGGTGGGGAGCACAACTTGGGATCCATTGTTAAAGACCTCTGACTTCAGGTTGTCTTTATTGTATGTTAGTGAAGGAGCTGGTCATACCCAGGTGAGGCTTACCCACCTTCCATTTGGAAGCTGAGTGAATCCCTTCACTTATTTTCAGTAAGGATTTATCTGTATAGATATCGCAATATAAACCATTTACTAGAATATTTGAAGCTTTCTCAAAGTTCCAGAAGCCCCCAGGAAGACCAAGAATTTAGCCTTGTGCCAAAATACACTTAAAATGCCTCTCCCTTAAATATCACAAAGGTGTCAATCCTACCCAAAGAAATCTATAGATTCAACACAATACCAATCAAAATTCCAACATTTTTCTTTTTGCAGAAATGGAAAAGCCAATCATCAAATTTATATGGAAGAGTAGGGGGCCCTGGGTAGCTAAAGGCATCTTGAAAAAGAAGAATAAAGTTGGAAGACTCATATTTCCTGAACTTTAAGCTTATTACAAAGCCACAGTTATCAAAACAGAATGGTACTGGCACAAGGACAAACATATAGACGAATGCATTCAAATTTAGAGCTCAAAAATCAACCCTTACATTTACGGCCAACTAATTTTTGACAAGGTGGCAAAGACCATTCAAGTGGGAAAGAACTGTCTCTTTAACAAATGGTCCTGGGAAAACCGGATCTCCATTTGCAAAAACAAATGAAGGAGGACCCCCTACCTTGCACCATATACAAAAATCAACTCAAAATAGATCAAAGACCTAAATAGAAAAGCCAAAACTATCAAAATCCTAGAAGAAAATGTAGGGAAGCATCTTCAGGAACTTGTGTTAGGCAATGGTTTCTTAGACTTTATACCCAAAGCACAAGCAACAAAAGAAAAAATAAATAAATGAGACATTGTCAAAATAAAAATAAAAACTTTTGTGCTTTAAAAGGACTTTATCATGAAAATAAAATGACAACCTACAAAATGGGAGAAAATATTTGGAAACACATATCCAACAAAGGTTTAATATCCAGAATATATAAAGAAATCCTTCAACTTAACAACAAATAGATAAACAGCCCAATTTATAAATAGGCAAAAGACTTGAATAGATATCTCTCCAAAGATGATATACAAGTGGCCAGAAAGTGCATGAAAAAAAGGATCAACATCATTAGCCATCAGGGAAATGCAAGTCAAAGCCATAATAACTTACCATTTTATACCCACTAGAATGGATGCTATTAAAAAAAAAAAAAAAAAAAAAAAAAAAAAAAAAAAAACAGAAAATGACAAGCATTGGAGAGGATGCCAAGTAACAGGAACACTCATTCATTGTTGGTGGCAATGTAAAATGGTACAGCTGCTGTGGAAGACATCTCAGCAGTTCCTCAGAAAGCTAAGTATAGAACTACCATATCACCTGGCAATCCCTCTACTAGGTATATACCCAAAAGAATTTAAAGCAGGGTCTCAAACAGATATTTGCACAGTGATGTTCATAGTGGCATTATTCACAATTGCCAAAAGATGAAAGCAACTCAAGAGTCTTGAGTTATTTATGAATGGATAAATAAAATGTGATATATATATATATATATATATATATCACACACACACACACATATATATATATATATATATATCACACACACACACATATATATATATATATATATATATATGACAGAATATCATTCAGCCATAAAAAGGAATGGAGTCCTGATACAATGCAACAATATGGGTGAAATTTGGAGAGACATCATGTTGAGTGAAATAAACCAGACACAAAAGCACAAATGTTGTATGATCTCTGATTTGAAATAAGTAGAATAAGCAATCTCATAGAGTCAGGATCTAGGATATAGGTTACCAGGGAATGGGATGGGGATAGAGAATGGTAACTAATAAAAAATGAATGCTGGTAAATTTCTCATCTCGGATTTTAACCTTCTTAAATGTCAAGGCTAATATACGACAGGAAATTTTATAGCTAATTGTCTCTCTGTAATAATGTACAGTCTAAGGTGATCTTACCCAGGCCCATGGATTAAAATATCATCTTTATGTTTTATGATTGCCATATTCATATCCCAGGCCATATCTCATATGTTTAATCCAGCCTCACATTTCAAACTGCCAATTTGGCATCTTCACTTGAGTGTTTCAAAAATGTTACAAAATTTAAGGTGATAAGTTACTTGAGTCTTGACCACCATCTTGCTCCCCCAACCATAGGCTTCTCCCTCTCAGGTTATGGCAATACTGGCCCCAACCAGAAACATAAAAGTCAGTATATTTTCTCCCTCCCCCCACCACTCACACCCAATCCTTCAGCAAGCCATGTCTACTATAAAATGCACAAGGAACTGATTTACTTTGCTTTATATCTTCTGCTGCCACCTTGAACCAGACATGTATCATCTTTGGGTACTTGTGGAAGTCCCCATAATGATGATCAAATTCCTACAGTTGGTTTCCTTCAAGCAATGGAAATAATCTTCTTAAAACATAACTTGGATTTTTTCAGTTCCCTTACTTCAACTATTTTGCTAATTGCCCTTTGCTCTTAAAACCCTAACTAATTATTGTGGTCAAGGAAAACTTTGTATGTGAAGATTCCTATTTATTTGCAAGCCTAGATGCCCCTTCTTCCTCACGTCATGCCTCTCTCTCATTGCATATCTACCACAGCAGCTTGTTTTGCCCATTTCCCAAACTTGCCAATCTCTTTCCATCAAAGGCTTTTGCACATTCTCTGTACTCCACATGGAATGCACTCTACCTCTGATTTTTCACATGACTAATACTTTCTCAACATTTAGGTCCCATCTCAAATGCTATTTCCTTGAAGAGGTATTCCTTAAACAATGCATTCAAACTATTTAATAATCCATAGTTTGTTTACTTACTGGCACCATGATGTAGTAATTACATTTTCATCTGGGCTTATCTGATTGTTTGGCTTTTGGTTGTCTCTGTCGCTAGCATGTGAGCTCCATGTGGGGAAGAACTAGACTTTCTTACTCACCTTGACTCTCCATCCCCTAGTACAACTAACAGAGAGAAGATCTACAAGACATATTTATTGCATAAATGAATAACATGTAGTTATGTGCCTGAAGAAGGTTAGGTGGCAAGAAAGTTTCTGCATATGTGGAAAGAAAAACAGAAAAGCAAGAAAGCCATCATGAGGCCTACTGTGAACCTCATGAACCTCAAAAAATCGTCCTGATAGCATTTCTGCTGTAGCTAATAAATTGGTGAAATTTTAATAAACATTGATTACCCAAGATCTACTGCTCTTCCATCAGGAAGAAAGAAGGAGCCATTGAAAGTCTGTGAGAAGATAAACAGTTTAAATGAATTAATCTCTGTTCACGCATTTCCACTGTGAAAAGTACTTACTTCAATCTAAGTATGAAAATATCTATACAATAAAACAACAATAGCATCAGGAATTAACTCTAATCGCAGAAAGATAACACTCTAAGTGAAAGGATACCCTTGGAGAAGAATTTGGGAGAGAAAAATCCCCAAGATGGAATGTTCCCATCACTGGCTTCAATTGCTTTCTGAAAAAACTAGAAAGCTGGTTTAATTAATTATTCATGAAAATGCAGCTCCTAAATGAAATTTTCCATTTTGTTGTTAAAATACACCTTCTTTGTGATATAAATTCCTTTCTTTATGAATCAGATAATTAATTTTAAGTAGGTAGAAACAAATCTATTTTTAGAAATCAAGATTTTAATGATCAGAGACATCTGTAAGGTTCTGATGCCAATAGTGACATTGTAGGATTCCTTTTCTCTTAAAGGACTTCATGAATTGCCTCACAGGGGTTTCAGTTCTCATTTGACCATATAGAGTTCTGGTTGAGCAAGGGAACGTGAGTTACACAGAAGGAATATCTCCATTAGGCCCAGCCATTCTGAAATAAGCCATTTTGATATTGGAAGTCAGCAGGGACCTAGAAATAAGATATTCCTCAGATCAGTCAGAGAATATCATTTGGTGAAAGTAAAGAAGGAATACTCTTTTTACTTATCAAGAAATTTCCATGTTGATTTTCTAGCCTTGTATTTCAATTTTATTCATACCTTTGAAATGTTTCAACACACACCATGGGTTGTAAAAGATAAAATTCCAAATGAGCATGAACTTTTATTTAATATTTATCTTTCCTTATTTTTTTATTCCTGTTATTGTCTCTAAAAAATTAGGGAGGTAAGTATTACTCTTTCCTCCATCAAAAGAAATCAAGATGAAACCATATACAAAAATCAATTCAAAATAGGTCAAGAGGGTAACTCTAAGAGCTAAAACTATAAAACTCTTAGTAGATAAATTAAGGGCAAATCTTCATGACCCAGGATTTGGCACTGAATTTTTAGATAAGACACCAAATGCTGGAGCAATGGAAGAAACAAGAGATAAATTCAAATTCGTCAAAATTAAAAACTTTTGTGCCTCAAAGGAAATTAGTAAAAAGATAACCTACAGAATGGGAGAAAATAGTTGCAAACCATATATCAGACAAGGATTTAATATCCAACTATATAAAGAACTTTTACAATGCAACAACAAAGAGGCAAACAACCCTATTAAAAATGGGGAAAGGACTTGAGTAGACATTTTTCCAGAGAAGATATACAGATAGCCAAAATGCACATGAAAAGATGCTCAACATCAAGCAATAAGGGAAATGCAAATTAAAACCACAATGAGATTCCACTTCATACACATAAGGATGGCTATTATTAAAAAATAACTAGTGTTAGTGAGGATACAGAGAAATGGGAACTCTAGTGCATTGTTGGTGGGAATGTAAAATGGTGAAGACACTGTGGAAAGCAATACAGTGGTTCCTCAAAAAGTTTAATATAGAATTACCGTATGACCTAGCCATTCCACTTCTAGGTATATACACAAAGAGGAGGAAAACAGGGTTGCAAACAGATTCTTGTACACCAATACTTATAGCAGCTTTTATTCACAATAGCCAAAAGATGGAATCAACCCTAATGTCTACCAACAAATGAATGGATAAATCAAATGTGAAAAAGGTGTAATCAACCCAAATGTCAAAAAACAAATGAATGGATAACCAAATGCAGTAAGAAAGAATGAAGTCCCGAGATGTGCTACAACATAGAATAACCTTGAAAACATTATGTTCAGTGAATCAAGCAAGACACATAGGGACAAATATTGTATGATATCATTTATAACAGATTATTAGAAGTAGCAAATTTACAGACATAGAAAGTAGATTAGATTTTACCAGAAGATGGGGTAATGGGGAGAGGGAGAGTGTTTGATTAGAAAAAATTAAAAATAAATAAAATTAAGAAAAGAATTCAAAATAACCTTATTTGAAATCAAGTAGTAGGTTTAAAATAAAATTAATATTTTGTTTTTCTTAAAGTTTTTTCCTAGTAACTATATCTGTGAGAGAAACCAGTATATTACCTGCATTCAGAGGCTGACCGCATTGTGTGTGTGTGTGTGTGTGTGTGTGTGTGTGTATTCCATTAATTAATGAGTAGTGATGAAGACAGAAGTAGGCAAGAAGAAAAGGGGAATTATTCTGGTAAATGCAGATAAATGCAATGTAAATTTTGAGAGCCAGTGGCCTTTTAAAAAAAAAAACACTAACGATTTTCAATACTAAAATAGTTTTTAACAGACTCCGCTTAAGTCAATACCCATTAAATTACAAAACTCCTAATATTTTATGATATTGTGGGGACACTGTAATAGTCTCTGTTGAATACCAAAAATAAGTCCCAAAACCCTTGGAGTCAAGGGCCTAGGTAACACTGAATGCGTGAGCTGGAATTAACATAATGTTTCTAAACCCAGGGATAAAGACAGATTTGCTATCACTTGCTTTTTGACCCTAGACTCTTGGAAAGTGATAGCGCCTATCTGAGGCAGACCTGAGAGAAGATGCATCCTGCAGAACACATAAATATGGAGGAACCATCCTGAGCTTAATTTAGATGCACTAACAGATAGCCCCACTCTACAGGTTTCAGGCATGGGGAGAGCTAGAATAATTGGTTGTAGATATGTGAAAAACGCTGAGCTAGTCTCTACCAGTCAGTTTACCCCTATTACTCAGTAAGAGGAAATAGAAATCCAACACTTGATTCCAAGCCTCAGGAAGAAAAGTATAAAGAAAGGAAGAGAACAACCTGATGAAGCTTCCATATACAAAGTTCTAGAAACCATCCCATCCAAAGGTCCATTATCCTCATTTCATGAAAGAGTAAGATCACCTGGAAATCCAACACAGACATCCATCACCACCTCCAAGGAAGGGGACAGAAGCAACTCTCCAGATAAAGTGTCCTTCATGATGAGGGGGACCAAGTGTTTATCCAGATTAGGTTAGTCTCAGCAACCATGTTCTGTTGACACTGAGGTTGTAGCAGATGTGAAAGAGCAAGGTCTGTTTTCATCAGATGTGAAAGAGCAAGGTCCATTTCCGGGACAATAACCATGTGCTGCTGACAGTAGCCCTGGTATCTTTGAGAGGAAACCAATGTTCTTCCCTCTCAAGAATAATTTGGCTGGTTCATTGGGAAGGGAGGAACTCATGCTAGAGCTTGGGAAGTCAAAAGAGGCCCAAATGTACCTTCCTGCACCATTTTACCATATGAGCTAGATGGAGGAGGAAGTCTCCCAGACAGGTGAAGGGAGCCAGGGGGCTTGCCGGCAGATTGTGATTCACTGAATTAAAAACCCTGGCTAGGTTTTGCTCACGCTATTCCTAACCCATAATGCATAATTTGTATTAATTTTCTCTCTGTGTTAATTATATCATCTGTTCAATACTTCACAGTGGAGAAGGACCAAAAATGGAGGGGGGAATGAATGGAAATAAGGTTGCACAGCCAAAAGGGAACCCCATGGGCTCTGAGTTTTCATGGCAATGCTATTTAATAGCTGGATGATCGAGACAGGTTGCTTAAACTCTTTGAGTCTCTGTGTCTATACCTATCAACTGGGTATAATAATAGTATGTCCACAATAGAGTAGTTGTGAGAAGTGCTTAGCACAACGCCAGGGGTTATAACAGATATAACAAGTTGTTGTAATAATTAGTAGTTGTAGTAGTAGCTGTAGTCATATCCTCAGTAACCAGGACCGACTGCGTTATTAGAAGGCTGTATGTCCTTAGGTTAGTTTCCTCAGGCTGATCTTGGGCCCTTGGAACTGTTTAATGTCAAAGTCAGAATGAGTGCTAATTCTAAGATAGACTTTTAAATTTAGTCTGTAAAATATCATTTTCTTTTAAATTCAATGTTATTACTTCTAAGTACTTAGAAACCACATTTATATCAAAGTACTTTTCTAATCCCCTATTCACCTTCTTTGAACAGATAACATTCACTTGAAATTATCAATAATCATTTATATATCAGAATAGGTCAAAGTCTCAAAATATTTTTTTCTTAAATATATTAAATGTTCTCAATTACATGTACAGATGAAACATGTCATTTTTTATAAGTAGCACAAGCCACAAGACAGTGGTAAAACCATCACAAATCTAGAATTAATAGAGACTAGTTGTATTAGTAAGCCAAAAGGGTGCTGATGCAAAATACCAGAAATCTGTTGGCTTTTATAAAGGATATTTATTTGAGGTAGAATCTTACAGTTACCAGGCCATAAAGCATAAGTTACTTCCCTCACCAAAGTCTGTTGCCATGTGTTGGGGCAAGATGGTTGCCAACGTCTGCCAAGAGTTCGGGCTTCTTGGGTTCCTCTCTTCCCAGGGCTCCATTTCTCTCTGGGCTCAGCTGCTGTGCTCTCTCCACAAGGCTGGCTGTAGACGATCAGACAAACGGCTCTGTCTCTCTCCCCTGGGCTTCTGCTGTGTCTAAGGAGCCGTCTCTATTCCTCTGTGTTCTTCTCCTGTGTGTTCACTTCCCAGGCTCCAGCTCAAAACTCCAGCACCAAAACTCCAACTAATTCCTCTACTCTGCCGTGTAGTTTTATCTGAGAGTCTCTGCCCACCAAGGGGGCGGGGATGCAACATGGACCAATCAAAGCCTTAATCATTATTTAATCAAGTAAAAGTGAAATCCCTGAATCCAATATAATCTAATATGCCCGGAGGGACAAACCAGTTTACAAACATAATCCAATATCTATTTTTGGAATTCATAAACAATATCAAACTGCCATACTAGTCAATTTCATCTACTATTGTATTATATTTCTAGTTAATAAAATTTTAAGATATATAAGCTCAATCTTACTATATCTTAGGAACCATTTGCATTTATAATTAAATTTAATCAGCTAGAGTTAAAATTAATTAATTTTACTTTTTAAGGAAATATTTATCTGCCTATTAAACAGGGCTTCTGAGTGGAAAAAAATGTTTTATAGGCTACTCATCAATATCTTACTCTAAGTTAGTGTGTGCTTTTAAGATTTAATGACTTTCTAAGCATAAATTCTAAATAGAGAATGGAACATAGAGCAAAATAATAGTAAGTGTTTGTGTACTGAGATATGTGTTGTTTCTGCCATTATTTTTTAAAGAAATATCAAATACTGAAGTCAACAAATATTTATACATTGTTATTATGTGCTCAGAACCGTGGAGCTATATCTTGTGAGATCTATATAGGGTATATATGGAGAAATAAGTCATGCTGCGTATTATACTTGGCTGATCAAGTAAATACCATGCAGTGGGTTGGTTTAAAAAATGGGAATTTATTGGCTCACAGTTTTGAAGCCAGGAAAATGTCCAAATCAATGCATCATCAAGGTAACGCTTTCTCCCCAAAGACAGTGGCATTTGGGGGCTGAGTGCTTTGGTCCTGGGCTCCTCTGTCACGTGGCAATGTACATAGCAGCCTCTCCTGGCCTCTCCCTTCTCTTCTGGTTCCAATGACCTTCAGTTTTTTGCTTCCCATGGCAAGAATTTTGTATTCAGGCCTCCAGTTATATGAGTATAACCTATCCTGCTTGAGTTGGGCCACACCTTAACGGAGGTAACTTCATCAAAAGGTCCTGCTTACAGTGGGTTCATACCCACGGGTATGGATAAAGTTTAAGATCATGTTTTTCTGGGGTATATACAGCTCCAAACCACCACACATACTCCTGTGAAACAAGCAATGAAAATAATAACAGCATGTGATTAAGCATCTAAATGTGTTGAGTAGGCAACGTTCGGTGTAAATTCCTACAAATTCCAATTTGTCTCCATTTATCTTCTTCTGGAAAACTGGAGAAAAAAGGCTTGGATATGGCACTTTTGTCATTATTAGGAATTTTATGCTTCACTTTTCCCAACTACCTTAGAAGTTGAAGTGAAATGCAGTGAAAAGGGAATTTGTAACCTGAAATCACACATGGCTGGATAGCCCTGCTCTATAGCTGGACAAATTGTTTACCAATTCTGACTCTAGCAGGCCTGCAATGTCTATTAACCTAATAGCTATTACAGAAACTGTTTTGAAACTGATGGAAGATGATTATGGGGATAGAAGTTGAAAGCATTATTGTTGCTACTGAGAGATAAATATAAGAACCACTTCACAAACACTGGAAATTGGTAAATGGAGAGCAACGGCTGTCCCTTTACTTTCATCTCCGTTACTGGAATCAATTTTCTCTGCCTCCGTTAGGCCAGGGATAAATCACTAAATCTCAAAACAGGGAAGGAAGAATTTTTACAGTTTAGTCATCTAAGACCATCCAAACTATTCTAGACAAAATGTAAACTTTTTAAAAGATTTTTGGGATAGTGATTTTAAAACGTCTTTTTGATAATACCAATGTCAAAATGGTCAAGAAGAAAGCATTTTTGTACTTAAAATAAGTATTTACACTTAAATGAATTATCTTTCCTACATTGCAAATAAATTTAATCTATTAATACCAATAGGAAAAACTAAAAATAAAAGAGTAACAAATGACAGCTACCAGTGTTCAAGGGTCTACTTATATTTACTTTATATTAATATATCTAGCACACAAAACCCTATGAAATAAATATTGTTATCCCATTTTACAGGTGTTAAAACTGAGGCTCAGAAAGTGTTTTTTGTCTAAAGTTGAACAGCTATTGAGAAGAGAAACAAAACTCTAAACACAATATCTGATATCAAGTGCTGTATTTTCTCCCTTTTCACTATGCTATTATACCTTAGGAAATCTTTTTTCACCATCTTTTCCCAGAAAGCCTTTGTTGAGGCTGTTGGACGTAAAGCCAGCATTCTGCCTCTGAATAATTAATCCCAAATTATGTCATGGTTAATTTTTTCTTTTAAATTACAGGCATAAAGGAAGAGTTTACTAAGAGACAAGTGGAGGAGCAAGAAGGCATAGAGATACACAGCTAATGCAAAGGGAGAGAAAGGAAAAAGAAACCCTCACATTGTGTGCAGCTAAAGAACATATTCTATAAGTGCCCCATTTTTTTCTGAAGACCTGTCTCCTCTCCTTCTGTGCATATGTGTATAAGGAAAGTCTATTTATCATGCACACTAACTAGCAACTTGAGTTGGGTAAAGAGGGTAGATTTGTCTTTGTCTCAGGATGGCTCTGAAGCATCAGTAACAAAGCCCTGGCTAGACAAGGAGCTGGATGTCAACAAGCCCAGGTTCTGCACCCCACATACAGACCGCCAAGAATGTTGCAGGTGTGCAATTCAAAACTAAAGAGGCAATCAAAGATTTTGACAAGATGTTAACAGGTGCCTGATCAGGTTGATTTTAGCTAGAGATAAGCTGACCTGAATTATTCTGTAAAGATATTCAAGTTTTGACCTATATGTATTATAAAGGACAATTCTCCCTGCTGTTGTTCTGAACAGTAAAAGGACAGGCAGGGAGTTTCCTAACCTGCTGCTACAGCATCTGCTAATGGGCTGATTATGGCTGCATGTTTCCGAGAAGGGATGCTGCAGGGAGTGACTGACCTAAATCAATAAAAGTAAATTGTCAGGTTGCCTCTTAGTGCATCCCCTGCTTAATGTCATGGTTTTATGTCGCTGAATTTAAAGGGCATGAAATAAAGAGGAAGGTGGGCTCTGTGGGGGGGGGCACTTGGTGGACACAGGTAATTGTTTTATTCTGCTAGGCTGTTGGAATGCAATATACCAGAAATGGGTTGGCTTTTACAATGGAGATTTATTAACTTATAAGCTTACAGTTCTGAGGCTGTGAAAATGTATTAAAAAAACAAGGCTTCATCAGGCAATGATTTTTCTCCCCAAAGACTGGCTGCCAGCAATCCTGGACTCCTCTGTGTCACATGGCAAGGCATGTGGCGGCATTTGTTGGTCTCCCTTCTCTGCCGGGTTTCTTTGCCTCAGCTTCTGGCTTCCTCTGGCTTTCTCTCTGCTCCTGTCTCTCTCTCGCCATAGTCATTCCCTTTATAGAGGACTCCAGCAAGAGGATTAAGATCCACCCTGGGTTATACCCTACCAAAATAATCTAATCAACAGATCCCACCTACAATAGGTTCACACCCACAGGAATGGATTAGCGCTAGGACATGATTTTCTGGGGTCCACGAAAGTCTCAAACTACCACAGCAATTCTCTACCACAGCAGCAAAAAGTGAGGTTCAAACCATGTAACTGAGGAGGTAGAGATTAAGACACTAGACAGACAAAGTCAGAAGTGATAAAAGTAGATTCAGGAGCTCATGACATCATAACAAAATACCTAGGCCAGAATGAAGTCATACTATAAAAACTAAGTAAATTAAAAATAGCCCGGGATTAGTGGGCTTATGAACAATAACAATAATAGCCAATGGAAGACAAATGTTATAAATGCCATTATTTACAAAAGATGAAATAAGATTTAGAGAGGTTTAACAATCTTCCCAATATCAAAAACTAGTACCAAGACAGCCAGGAGTCAATCTCAGTTTTCTAACCCCCTAAACCAATGCGGTTAACCCCCCAAATATATTAGGGTGACATGCTTCATTTTGGACCAGCATAAGCTGTTTTAGGCAAAGGGTATTCAAAGAATGGGTAATTGGACTGCAACTGAGGCTTAAAACTAGGCCTCAGAGGAGTTGTCCTCAACCCTCAATGTGCATCAGAATCACCTGGAGGGCTGGCTAAAAGACAGGTGGCTGGGCCCACCGAGAGGGTCTCTGATTCCTTAGCTCTGGGGTGGGGCTTACGAAATTGCACTTTTAAAAAGCTCCCAAGTGATGCTAAGACAGCTGGCTGGGGATGCTTCAAGAACTACTGCTTTGGAACAATGGACACTAATTTCAAACTTTTGAAGATTTCCTTTCCCTTACTGCAGACCGCCCCCCCGCCCCCCGCCCACCAAAGTTAACTATTTGTGAAAATACTAGATGTGTTCTTTTCCCATATTCTAACAGAAGGTAATTATTTTCTAAAATATACCAAAATCTTCTAAATTACCTTGAAGTCTAGACATTATCAGACTAATAAGCAGAATTATATCAGGTTGGGTAAATCATGTAGAAAGTAGGAAATCCAATTATATACAGATATTAATGTCAGTGGGAGTATTTCCAAGTGGCCAATGGTCAGATTAAAAGTTTCAACCTTTTATTTCACCTGGAAGTTGAACCAAAGCAATGCCTACTATTGTTCCATAGTTTGTAACAGAAAACATTCCTGCCTAAATTTTTTCTATAATTTCTCATTTAACATTTACAGGCCCTGGTTTGTTGAAAGTCATGAAAAAAGTTTGAAATTTAAACCTTATGTTTGTTTTTAAATTTTATTATTTTTGTTTTTTTTTGCAAAACTAATGCTGCTCATCCTAAATAGAAAAAAATATCCATGACTGCTGATAAAAAAAAGATTCTGAAAAAAAGTACCAAGCACTACATTATGCATAATAAACAGTTTTTTAACCTGAGTTTTCCTTGTGTACAATTAAGAATTATTCTTGATTTGTCAAGATAGTGAGAATTATGTAAATAAGAAATAATGATATCTAATCATTAGTGTGCAACATGTCTATTATGTTTAAAAACTATAATCCCAATACCCAATAGGCAGAAAGGGCCCAGGAATCTGCATTTTAACAAGTGCCCCAGGTAGTTTAAGCATCATACTAAGAAGCAGAGACTCAGAGAGTAACAGCCCAAGACTCCATGGAATAAAAGAAACTCAGCATTTACATAGTCCAATTGAAGGGGGCTATCGATTGCAACATCTAGAGAACAGTGAGATTTATTATCCCTGTGGCAATAGCTGAGGCAGGCTACTCTTTGGCCAATAAGTACCTAACCCAAAACCAATAACTTTTTGTTATGCAGCTGTGATAAGAGATCTTATGTTTAGTAATCCTTTAGGACATTAAGATGTATGAGGGGTTATGGTTGAATTCATAACTACATTTTAATAATGTTTTATTAAATCCACTAAACTGACAATTTATTTTAAATTAGTGAGCAAAATAAGTTAATCAGAAATAGACATTTTGAGTTCTTTTACTGATATTAGGAACTAAAATAATAATAACTCCACAGAGTCATTTAACAGCTGTTTTCAAAATAACAAATAATATTTTATTACCTTAATTGCTTTGTAAGAATACTATGGGAAGTAGGCAGATGATTCTATTTTACAGATGAGAAAGATTCAGACTAGTTAAAATGCCTTTTCCAAGGCCACATGACCCATAAACATCAGAATTAGAATTCAAAGCCAAGTTTTCTAACATTAAGACTTTACCGTCATTGAGCATTGTGTTTTATTATGAAAAAGCACTGAATTGGTAGAAAGTTGCTTTGTAAAATGATAATCTGTCTAAACCAAAGAACAATGAACTACAATTATTTTCAGTTGTATACCAGTCTAGGAAAGGTTTATCTTTAAATTCTGGAAATTTCTATTGAATATCCCTTGGATACACTTTTCAGAGAGATGTTTTTATATGTTGCAGATTATATACACTTTTCATTTTACTCTTATACTTACATTTTCTATGCCAAACTTCTTCTTTTCAAAAGAGGTTTCCATTAGGGAAAGGCAAAAAAGAGTCAAAAGGACTGCTGTAGCCCATAACGAAAAGCCTGTAGCCAGCAACAAATGGGGTCTGGCTTTATTTCCACCAAAAATTCTCCCAAAGGAATTTTTTAGGACGTTTATAGGCCAAGCCAACCTTAATGCAGAATCTGCAGATATAAAGATGTCCTTATCTCCAACAACATCATATATTTTGAAATCCTCATTTTCTATTACCTTGCAAAAGGAAATGGCTCAATCTGTCAGTCATGGCAGAACTGCAGCACTAGCCTGGCTCATGTCAGATTAGAGGTAGCCTCACCTTCTTTTCTCATTTTCTTCTGAGTAACACTGCAAAGTAAAGGCTTATTTACTAAATAAGTTTCCTGATTTGAAAATGTCAGCAAATTTTCAAGTGGATCCATTATAATTTACTTTTTAATTCTAAGCCTATTGCTATTTAAAAGTCTCCACTGTGACATGTGAGTTGTGGGTCACTAATGTGGATTAGGAGCAGGTAATGTTTATTTTATCTATATACAAAGTGTTGAAGTTCTGCCAAAAAGGTCACTTCCTTATGATCAACTGTACTATACCAGGAGTAAAATAGACTGAATTTTTTATGACAAAATATAATGAAATTTGACCCAGATAATGACAAATCTAATGATTTAATTCTTTAATCTTTCAAACTCAGTATTACAATGATGATGTTTCATGCTATCCATATTGTAAGAAAAAATATGAGGCATATGTTTAGCTGAAAATGCCTCTCTAAGAAAATATTTTTTAAAAAATGGTAGGCAATAATTCATCATGCATGTTTTAAAACCCTAAAATTCTGATCAAGTTTCCCTTTCTTATTAAGACTATATTCCTGCAAAATTCTAATTTGTGTTTTAAGAAATGCTTCAATTATGCAAATCAATGTTTTGTTACATTTTAAAATGGGAAACTTTGTTATCATGTTCATGAAAAAAAAATTAATTACTTAAAAAGGCTGAAATAGTCCTTTAGAATGGAAACAGCTTTTCCTTTCTTTTATGCCCCTTGCCAAACTCTACTTTATTATCCGAAGTTCATGGGTTATTGGCAAGATAAACTTGATATTCTGGGGGAAACTGTAAATATATATACATATTAGGCTATACATATATATATATATTATATATATACATATTAGGCTATACAATATTAAAAGGAATTGAGTCCCTTTGTTGTTTCTTCTCTCTGGCTCCCTTCTGTAGACTCTTTTTCCCATTTGCTCAGTCCTGGCTGCTAGTTCTCACACTATCCGGTCATCAACCTTTAACCTTCCCAATCCCTGTTGAAACTTCTCTCCTGCTAAAGTGCTCTCAGGATCAGGGCCTGTAGAGAGACCACAGATGGCAAGTGCATGGTGGGGGAGGCTCTATGCCAGACACCAAAGTCATAGAACTCTAGAAGGAAGAAAACAGCAAAAGTTTGGTGGAAGGAAAGATGTGATACCATTTCTTGTTTCTATAAGCATATGAGTATTTAACCACATTTACCTGGAAAGAGCAGACAACTCTTAATGATATGCATTAATAAATGGGAGCAAATTAAACCTCCATTAATAGCATTAAATAATACAAAATTCAGCTCTAGCTGAGCTTGAAATAGATTTTTCCCTTTGAAGAGAATTTTCCTTCCTAATAATTATTTAAATGAGTTTGCATTTACTAAGCACACAGCAACTGCTCTGAGACAGTAAGAAAACAGCAAGAAGGAGGAGGAAGTTGTCATAAAGCACATACAATAACAAAAATCTATTAGCCATGGGTAGTACACCAGGTGGATAATGTAAGTATACATACTATGAGTTGACTTTACTATATATAATATTAGATATAAATGAACATTATTTTATTTTCACATACATCACTGGGAAATAGGTTTTAGGGTTTACAATTTTGTCATATATATCTTCCTTTTCAAATTCATTCAAAGGAAAAATAACAATATAAAGCTCAAATCCTATGAAACTCAAGGATGCAATAATATGTGGGGAACAATGAAGGGACTGAAAACCATAGCAAAGTCACAGAAGACCCAGCAGAAGAGTGAGACAGTTCGACTTGTTTACAGGTGCCATTTTTGCAGAGTATAGGCAGACTGATTTTTAAAAATTAAAAAGAATTCTCCCATGCCTTTCTATGATCTTGAAATAAAAGATAAAATAGAAACCACTATGTCCTACTCATCCTGTGAGCAAATAATTAAGATGAAGGATAACTGTGATGGAGAACAGTATCTTCATTGCACAGAACAGGAACAAGAATATAGAAAATCTACTTAAGACACAATTTGGAAAATGTTTACATTCCTAAGAGAGTCTTCAGTACTTGGTTTAGTTAGTGCTTAAAAACAAAAAATATAGAGTCTCCATGTGATCATAAACCACAACTCAAAACTGGATGTACGTCAGCACCTGGAACAGCGCTATGGCAAAGCAGGGGAGCTGATGCTGGAGCTACTCCTTCATGCAGCCCAAAATCAGAACGCAGCATCGTGGTCTACTTTCCATTAGTGGAAAACCATATCTCAGGATAACATGTATGACAGATTTAGAAACGTGTCTTGGATCCTTTTCTCTGGATAGTTTTGTAATCTAGAAACTACACAGAAACATTCAAAATCAATCGTGAGGGAAAGGGAGGGAAAAAAAATCCCTATTTCCTTAAGTCCATCAATATGCCATGCACTATTCAAAAATAAGAAAATAAATGTCCTCCATTGGACCAAGAACTACAAAGTATAAAGAAAAAAAATAGAGCAGGGTAGGGTGGGGATAATAGCTTCCTATAGGTCTCACATTTGACTTTTTTTCTTCTCACCCCAATACAGAGCGGTTTTCACTGTTTCCCATGTAATTGGCTAATCTCATGTGCTTAGAAGACTTTTTCTCAGGCAGAGACTGGGTCCTGTGAATTCCCTCACAGCACCAGAATCAACGGTGTACACTAAAAGGCAACCAAAACTTGCTTTAAAGACTAAACTGACCAGAAAGGAAGATACCAGAGTGGAGAGAAGATGAAAGCAACCATCTCTTGAACTTTCCCCAAATGAATCCTGGGAGCTGAAGAGAATTAAAAAACTGAACAAAAATATGTCTGCTCTCAAGAAGCAAATAGTGAAGCATAAACTAGAACAAGCTTTGCATTAAAAATTAACATGTTATAAGAGGCAGGTGAACAGACTCCAGAAGTAGCTTAAAGAGAGGTGTAGCTTGATGAGGGAGAGAATGTAGAGACACAAGTGGGGATTTAAACATTCAGAAGGCTATCTTTAGGTAGTAGGATTAGACATTCCCTGTGCTATTGCACTGAACAGATCTAGAACTAGTGGAACTTTATGCCATTTAACATACAGTATTTTATAGTTGTAAGACACTTCTGTGCACATTATTTAATCTATAAACCAACTCTGTGATGTGGTATAGGTATTATCATGCTTTACACATAACAACACTGAGGTTAACAGAGATTAAATGAATGTCTAAGTTAACACTGCTAGGAAATGGCAGGTATCTTTCTGCCATGTGGGAGGAGAGTCAGCAGATAAGCAGAGGACCTTCTGCAGACACAATCCCAATATGTATTGGACGTAGTCATGGGACAGGGTGAACGAGATGGGAGCAAGCAGGCCAGTTAGAAGGGTACTGAGGGAGTTCAGGCTAGAACCAATGCTAGCGCGTGCCTACAGCTGTTAAATGAAGAGAAAAGGGGACAATTGGACTAGAAATAGGAAGAAACTCTATAATTAGAATTATTTAAAATACGAAAAGAATAGCCTTATGAGAAACTGCAAACTGAGACAATTTAGTAAAAAAAATGAATAAAGTTTTTTTCTGTGATTTTGACTTTGGTTGGTGATTAGAACAGATCCTTACTGTGATCTCCTCCAACTCAACAGAAGTTTATGATTTTTATGATCATCTGAATTTTTATTTCTAAAATTGCACTCTCTTGTCAAATTAAATTAGTTTGTGTTAATTGCTAACCTTGAAATCCATTTACTTTATGTAAGGAAGAGGCTTATTCCATTCCATTCTATTCACAAAACAATAACCGTTAAGCTTAATCCCACTTCAACAATACCAGTTTTACCAACCAGAGAAAATACATGGACAAAACACAATTAGGTTAAAAGGAAAAATAAACAACAACAAATTTAACACTTGCAGTAGAAACAAGAAAATTGGGGGTGGGAGGACTTTTAATTCTAAAGAAAATGGAAAAAGTCTTCCATAAAACTACTTCAAAGTACCATTTGGTTGCCCGTTTCTCCCTTAAAGGAGAAAGAAATGTCACCTTCACAAAATTAAACTAAATAAGTTCTAACTGGATAAAAACTAGAAGGAAAAAAAAAGAGAGAGGCTTTGGATTTGAACTTTCAGGATTGAGTATCTGCACAAAGCATGTTCATTACAGGTTCTCATTCCTCCCAAGTAGAGGAGTGCTAATGCAATGCCGTCAGTACATGGAGCTGGGAGTTGGCTTGGCTCTGCTGTTAACTCTCTCTCCAAGTCTGGGCCAATCGTGTTTCTAAACACACACAACAGGTACGCATATGTAGTGCAACTCTCGTAAAGCAGGTGCTATAATAAACTCTGGGGATATAGAGATGAATATAATGAGTTTTATCCAAAGAACTCACAGATCAGTGAGATCATACAAACTTGTGATCAAGATAGGGCCTTACAGTTTCGGGGATGTTATGATAGATACTTGGGGGTACTGGAGGGAAAGATGAGAAAAAGAGCAGTCCATTTTCCAAAGAGGAAGAAAAGAGCAGAGTTAAGAAAGGCTCCAAAGTCTTGATGTAAGTCTTGACACAAAGGTAGCTATTTATTAGGTGCATATTCCTGGTGGTGATTATGGTTGTGCATACATTTGTGTAGGATGTGTTGGGGTATGTATGTGTGTGTGTGTGTGTTGGGGGGGGGTGTTATGCCAAATATAGAAAATACCATGACAAAGAGGTCCCAAAGTACAAAACTAATGCAGTCCATTATGACTGATGCATCCAACTTCAGACCAATTAGGGAGAGAATCAGGGGCCAAGTCACTGAAGTCCACATCGGCCATGCTAAGGAACACGGACTTTATCCAAAGGAAATGTGATGCTACTTGAAGGGTTTTATTCATGTGAGTGATGCTTTTCTATTTTGAAAAAAAAAATCATTTTAGAACTAGTATAGAACATGGATTGGAACAAGAAAGGGAATGGATTAGCTAAGAGCAAGTCTTGGAAGATGACTTACTATAGCAGCCCATTCAAGAGCTAGCTGATGAGGGCCAAAGTAAAGTCAGGGGCAAGGAAGTAGACAAGATTCATATGATAATATTGTGAAGGAAGAAGATTCCATTTCCTATTGATGTATCATGAAGGAAGTTTACAATGACTCCCAAGTTTCTGATTTGGTTGACTTGGAGATGATGGCACTATTCACCAAGAGTAAGAACATAAAGTAAGGAGAGAGAGATGGGTTCACTTTTGGATAGTATAAGAAGAATGTATGGGAAGCGGGTGTGGCTCAGTGGATAGAGCCCCCGTTTACCATATGGGAGGCCTGGGTTCGCGTCCCGAGGCCTCCTTGTAAGGGCACGCCGGCCTGGGCGGTGCAGTGGGCTGATGCAGCAACCTCACGGCAGGAAGCGGGTGTGGCGCAATGGGTAGAGCACCCGTTTACCATATGAGAGGCCCCGGGTTCGTTTCCCGGCGCCTCCTTGTGGGGGCAGGCCAGCTCGCGCGGCGCCGTGGGCTGATGCGGCAAGACCTCACAGCAAGGGGGAGATAAGCAGACACAGAGAAGACACGCAGCGAATGGACACAGCAGCACAAGCAGCAAGGGGGGGATAAATAAAAAAAAATTTTTTTAAAAAAAAGAAGAATGTAACTTTGGGATATCCAGCTGATGTGTTCAACAGGTAGTTGATAATATAGGACTAGAGGACTGGAAGTCAGGACAGGAGCTTTAGATTTGCAAATTCGCATCAAATTAAAGTTAAACACACAGTCAAAATATCACTAAGGATGAAAATGCCGAATGAGAAGGAAAGAAATGCAACACCCTTTCCTGTAAAAGCATTGAATTAGGTGATTCTAACAGTTCATGCTTTATGAATTTTATTTCTATTTTACTTGCTTGTATAGAGATATACTGCAATTAAGTAAATACGGCCAAGAAAATTCTGGGAACAAAAAGTAAACATTAGGATTTCACCAGAATTTAAATTTAAAATAGTTTATAAAACCACACTGTAACTAAAACAGTACGATACTGGTACGAGAGTAGATGAGCAGCACAATGGCCCAAAAGAGAAAGTCCAAAAAATCCCAAGTATATCTTTTTTTTTTTTTTTTAAAGATTTATTTATTTTATTTTATTTATCCCCCCCCTTGCCGCTTGTGCTGCTGTGTCCATTCGCTGTGTGTCTTCTCTGTGTCTGCTTATCTCCCCCTTGCTGTGAGGTCTTGCTGCATCAGCCCACCACGCAGCGCGGGCTGGCCTGCCCTCACAAGGAGGCACAGGGAAGCGAACCCGGGGCCTCTCATATGGTAAACGGGTGCTCTATCCATTGCGCCACACCCGCTTCCTGCCGTGAGGTTGCTGCATCAGCCCACCACACAGCTCAGGCCGGCGTGCCCTCACAAGGAGGCCTCGGGAAGCGAACCCGGGCCTCCCATATGGTAAACGGGGGCTCTATCCATTGAGCCACACCCGCTTCCCCCAAGTATATCTAATAACTTAAAAAATAGGAGTGGCATATCAAATCATTTTGAAAAGAAGTTAAGAAATAGAATATTTATTTGGGATGAAATTTGAATTGGATTCCTTACTCACATTTTATATGAGATTTTTCAATATATTATAAATTTAAATTAAAATGCAAATCATAAAATAGGAAGAGAAAATAATGAAGAATATTTACACAAACTTAGATGGTGGGAAAGGTCTTTATAAGCATAATGCCAAACCAGAAACCACAAAGGAAATGGAATTGGTCAAAATTACAATAAAACTTGAAAGGCAATGGTAAAATATAAACATGACATTGGCAAATTAAGGTGAACTAACCAATCAAACATGGGTAAAAGACAATTTTCAAAAGAAATAATACACATCCAAAAAAGGTATAAGACAATATTCAGTCTCACTACTAAACAAGAAATGAAATTTAAAGCAACCATATACATTATTCATGTATCAGATTGGCAAAGATGATTCCGTGATAATACTCTTCTAGCAAAAGTGTAAAAAAATTGCATTCCCAACAGAAAAGTTATGACATTGTGAAATAAGACTATTTCTGAATAAATTCGAAAATACCTAACAAAACTTTTTAACCTAAGGTAGCAATTCTTTTTCGAATTTAATCTAAATTAACAAATCAAACTAGTAAAGAAAGCTACATTATATATATTTTTTCTCATAATATTATTTAGAAGAGCCAAAAAATAACCTAAACATCCAGGAATAGACTTCTTAAACAAATAATTATACATCTACACCATAGAATATATAAAATAATTTAAACAATGACTTTTTTTAATCAACAAAGCAAATAACCATAATTAACAGATGAGAAAAGGCAGTTACTGTGAGTGTTCATTTTTGTAAGTTATAAAGAAAAGCGTGATGCTGAAAAGTAGATTTCATATTGGACTACTGTTAAACTTTTGACTAGTTACCATCTCAGTCTCCATATTTCTCTTTCCAAGCAGGTTAACATCTTCTGAATATTCTATGTGTGAAGAGTAGTCAGCCGCTATATGATTGTCATGTTTTGGGGCACATCAAAAATACATGTGGTGTCAAAATTAACAACTTTTTGGTCTTCTTACTTCTATCAAAGAATACCCAAATCTACAAAACTACAAAAACTACAGTTGTATCTATTACAGTTGTATCTAGCAACTGACATAAGTTATCATTGTTAAAAGAAAAACAAATCCCCAGTCATTTATGCTAAAGATTGAAGCAGGGGAAAATTACATTAGTCTAGAAATTCAATAATTCTAGCGAGAGTTTCAGTACTATTGAACTCAAACTAAATAAAATAAACATCTGCTTTTTGTCAGAAAAATTAGTGAATTCTAAATAATTTGAAATAATATATCATTTTGAGAATCATCACAAATTGATATGTACATATATATGTATATATGTGTGCATATGTAGCCATATAAATTATATAAAGTATGATATATATGATATATAAAATATTCTAGTTTAAAAAAATTAAAATAGAATATAAAACTATATAAAATGAAACTCTCATACATTGCTGAGGGAAGTTTCAATTGTCACACCAATTTGGAAAATTATGTTTGCTTAAGCTGTATTTACATATATCTTCTGATCCAGCCATTTTATTCTCAGGTATATATGCGTGTTTGTGTTTTCACTAAAATATATGATCAAGAGTGTTCAATAGCCAGAGATTCAATACATAAATATTAGTATAGTCACACAATGAGAACAAACTACTACTCAATAACATGGATGAATCTCACAATCATAATAAACAAAAGAAGCTGTAGTGGAGGATATATATGGTGCACCACAGAGAATGCCCTCTTCAAGATCAAGACATTCACTTTCCCTGCTGCCCGGGGTGTCCCCTGCCCATGCCTGAGTTCCTCTGCCAAAGGGAGCAACCCTTATCCACTAAATTGCTGATGTGCGGCCAGCCCCCTTGCTTCAGTTTGGGACAGCCTTTCTCCACAGCTCCTGATGGGGTTGGCTGAGGCTTTTGGCACAACTGCATTTCAGTTCAACTTCTCCTCTACCCAGTCCTGTTTCTTGCCCTCTGTTTACAGAGGCTGCTGCCAAGAGGGCTCCCTAATAAGCTTTCTTCATAAAAATCTCTGATTCGCAGAGTGTGTACCCTGGCTAACAGGCATGGCAACGTCTCCCTCTGCCTAACCTCCTTCTCTCACTCCCTCCCAGGTGATGTTGCCAAGAGAACTCCCTAATGAATGTCCTATATGTCGATTTCCATCTCAGAGTCTGTTTCCACGGAGCTTAACCTAAGTCAGAAGCCAAATACAAAAGAACACACACCTATAATTTTATTTATATGCAGCTCAAAAACAGACGGAAATAAAATACAGTGCTCGAAATCAGCTAGTAGTTTCTTTTGTGCAGAGGTAATGGCTTAAAGGAGGCAAATGTGCCTTCTAGAGCACTGATAATGTTCTGTTTCTTATCTGGACATTGCTGACCTGGATATGTCCACTTTGAAAATTCACCATGCTGGGGCACTGATGATTGCCTTTTATTTATGTATTCTATAATTCAACAAAATGTTTTCTTTTAAAATCCTGCAATCCATAATTCTTCTTGATAATTCAGAAATTACTTCACTATTGGGATGTCCCAAGACTGTCAGTATGACTATGAATTATCACCTTTCATCCTTGAGCTGTGAACCTGACAGTCAATGCCAGACCCAGATACTTATGAACTATGAGTCTTCGTTTCCTAGGCTGCCATAACAATGTACCTCAAACTGAGTGACTTAAAACATAAGAAATGTATTGTCTCATAGTTCTGGAGGCAAAAAGTCCAAATCAACGTGCTGGCAGGGCCATGCTTCCTCTGAAGCCCTTAAGTTCTGGTTGTGGCTTGTGGGTAATCCCTGGCATAATGCAATCCCTGCCTCCGTCACATAGCCATCTCTCTCTCTGTCTCCTACAGGCTGTGTCTAAATGTCCTCTTTTTATAAGGACTCTAGTCATATTGGATTAGAACCCACCCTAATCCAGTTTGGCCTCATCTTGACTAATAACATCCTCAAAGATCCCATTTCCAAATAGGATCACATGCATGGGACCTGAGTTAGGACTCAAACACACCTTAAATGGGGACACAATTTAATTGTTAACACCATGTGAGACTGGTCACATTTTCAGCTCTGTTAATCTAGTTTCTTCTTCTCTAATGTGAATAAAAATAGTACCCCATGGAACTGTTGTGATTACCAAATAAAATAATCCTTTTAAAGAACATGGGACAATGCTAAGCTAGAACACAGAAAATATTCAACAACACTGTAACTATTATTCTGTTTTATGAAAATATGACAGAGATTAAATTAAATTTAAACTATTTGCAGGACATCTCCTGGAAACTGCCTTTCAAAATTAAGATCAGATGATTTATTTTGCTTTGTTTTACCCATAAAAATAAGTAAAAGTTGCCTGATTGTTTAGATTTGGAGTAAATTGAAAAGTAATGTTTACATGATGCTTTGTATATAATCACTGTCATTGTAAAATATATTTCATCTGTTACAAGAAGAATGATAATGTAGAGACTACATTCTCTCAGAAAAGTTAGAATAGGTGCTTCTTCCAATTGTCAAATGAACATAGGCTATAAAATTTGATATTCTTACATTTGAATTATGACTTTGCCAATTACTAGCTTTTTCAATTTGCACAAATTACTTAGTTTTTGAATCTAACATTTTTTCATCTCTAAATAGTAAGGAAGATATAGGATTTTTTGTAAGAATATATAAAATAACATTGTGCTTAGTACACTGAATCAATTGATATATACATTTTCCAATCCTCTTCATGCTTATAGCCGAGGACATATATTTTTTAAATGGGGTACTCAAAAAAGAGAAACAATCCATAACTAATGAATAATTTTCAAAAAGATTTTAAATCAAGTCTCATACTCTATAAACATTAGCACCCAGCACAGAGAGACTTATATTATCAATTAATGGTTTAATAGATGAGATGCAAATTACATGGAAATGGAATTCATAATTTAGGTCACAGTACCATGTTTTAGACAACTTTCCTAATTATTTTTTCACAACTTGAGACATGGAATTGATTTAGCAAATGTGAAGATATGACAGTGCTTTGTAAAATACAAAATTGCAAAAAAATTGCAGTGTTTGTAGTATCGTTATTTATTTTAACACTGCATTAAAAATAAGAATTCAAAAGAGAACATTTTTTAAATTCAGAAAACTTGCATGCAATGAATCAGGTTGCAGATTTGTAAAGTTCATTAGAACATAATTCAATATACTGAATTGCCTTATAGCAAAGGATTAATAACACAAGCTTCTAAAATCAAATATTAATTTGCTTACTATAAATTTGGTTTACTTTTTTTACTGTTCAAAAATCAGCTTGGTGCAATGCAAACTGTACAGGTTTTGCAGGTTAGCTGAAATAGGCTCAAATACAAGCTCTGTCACTTACTAATTCTGTGACTAGGGCTATGTTTCTTAACCTTACTGAGCCTCAGTTTTTCCATCAGTAAAATGGGATTACAACCCATTTTAGATGGTAATTGTGAAGAATAGGAAAGGACCTAATACATTGAAATAACAGTAGAAGTTCAGTAAATGGAGGCTATTTATAGCATCTGCATTATCAATTATATTGGTGAACATCTGACAATGACTTAGTTTTAATTGTACAGAACTTGTCAGTTCTCTTTCTCTCATTTTAATCGCTTTGACATTTCACAGTAAAATATAAACCTGCAATCCTACTTATTATGCTTATGCTGTTCAATAAACACAGTACAATACTTCAATTCTGACACTAGTATCTCGCCAAGAATTCTTGCTAGAATGTATTTTATGCTTTTGGACCTAAATGTGTATTGACATATTAATACAATGTGAACTTCTATGAGGGTACAGTGGCCTTTGAGAAAAAACAAAGCATATGTTCACACTTCATCATACAATATAATCTATCCTGTCATTATATATTGTCAGGTGTCCTGCCTTTGTTTTTTGTGGATAACTGATGATAATTATAAATTCCACAGATGAGCGAATACCAAGGTCAGACTGCTAATAAGCTGCTAATTTGAGTCATGCTCCATTAGAAAGGAATATAAAAAGGCATATCTTATTAATAACTAATTCTATACTTTCTAGTTCCTTCCATTCATGAGAAATAAAGGAATTGTTTGTTGATAATCAACCACTTTTAGTTCAAGTAAGAATTGTACTATAAAACAATTGTAAAACAACACAGAACATGAACTTTTTAAAAAGTATTAAACATGTTTGGTTAATATCTCTGAAACAGTAAGAAGTCTATGAACTATCACAATTTTAAGTGCTCAAAGGAAATGCTCATTACTTATTTTCCATAAGATCTAGTAATCTGCTAAATATTTATTTACAGCCATAGAGGGTAAGAGATGCTGTTATCAGTTTTTGGAAGACCAATAAAAGGTGGTTTTAGAGGAAATATGCACTAACTATCAAGTGCACTTTGGCTTGTCTGTTTTCGGAACCATCAAAGACAGAATGACATGGAAGAGAGAACATAGGTTGTATGCTTAGGTAGACCAGAGTTCAAACGTACATTTACCTACTTAATAGATCTACTGTGCCTTTTTGTTGCTCTCTTTCTTAAGACCTAAAAACTAGCATAGCCATAAGAAAACTAAACTTGCTAACACACTGGTGCTTCTGAAACACCCATCGGGCAGTGGAGGGGAGTACCTCATTCAGAACATCTACAAGATCAAAACTATTTCCATAATGATCCTCAGATGTTTCCATTTCCTCTCTTCCACTCATGAGTGTACTGTGGAATTTTCCAGAGGTTATAAGACATATGATATTGCAACCCATTGAATGCAGAACCCTTGGAATGCTGTGCTGTCTCTTAAACCAGAGAGTAAAGAGATTTGGACATATGTAAAACAATCACTAACATATCTATTACAAAATACTTTTAGTTCTGGAAAATACATTTAATTTTTTTAAGTTATTTATGTTAATGTGTTTATATAGTAATTTTCAAATGAATTAACAATTGTTTTTAAAATATCTGTTTTAATTTCTAACATAATGAATATAAATAGATGTAACCCAAACATACAAAAATTCTTTGGAGTTTTCAATAGTTTGTGTGTAAAGGGATCCTGAGACTGAAAGGTTTGGTAATTGCTCTTTAGTGTAATGATTTAATAAAATATAAGAGTTCTGAGGCTTCCAGTTTCCACACAAGATTAAGGAAACCTGGGAAGAGATTGCTTCTCCACCCAAAATGAAAAAGGGCAGGTAAATTGAAAATTCATAATCATTTTTAACCCACTGGAAAGCTGAGGTTCTAGGGCAAACTACTAGAGAGGCAGCTGACTGCAGGTAGAGATGGTATGAGCATGGGATTCATTGGGATAGATGCAACCAGACACCACTAAGGAGACTAAGGTGGTGGCAAATTGGTGGAGGCCAAGGTGAAGTGGCAAGAGAGCCTGAAGCCACCAGAGGCCACAGACATTGGGGAGGGCACACCGTCTTCAGGTTTTTCCCTCTATGACTCCCATCAGGTGTTCACAGAAAAGTCTGGAGAAAGTTTAGATAAAGTACGCTATATGATGCACACCTGGGGAAGAGGAATAGCAGCCACCGCTGGAAAGGCACAAAGTTCCACCCAGAACCTTTTCACCTATCACGCCTGCAGAATGAAATTCTTAATCTGTGCGTGAAGAGCAACAAACACTGTCACCCTTGGAGAACTGAAGAAAATCTGTTGCAGCTAGAGGAATCAAAAAACAAAAAACCTATCCCTGAGAGAAGGGTGGGAGTATATGTTGGGCACAGAACTATGGATGAGAGGGGCAGATGTACTAAGGGGCCATACATCCAAGAGCTAGGGATACTGGGCCTGCCAAAGAGTAAGGCTAAATGAGAATGTCAGGGAATGTCCACCCACCACCACTTCCCACTGCCAGGTTAACATACCTCAAGCTACAAGGTAAGAGCAGACTACTGCTTGGAGAGGGACAAAAGTGTGGAAGCAGACTTTCTCTGAGGTTCAGTTCAAAAGAAAGACTGAAAGCTGAGGGTAGAGTAGACGTTAAGGGAAAACAAACAAAACAAAACAGCTCTGTTAAACCAGCCCCAACCCTAGATACAAGCTACCAGAAGAGGAATTTCAAGCCTGTGGCATGCTGAGGGCAACGATAATGACAACAAAATGCAGACCTAGCCCAGCTCCTAACTAGATTCACTCAAACCCCTGCACCAAAGGCCCAGCAGGAGGAAATGTATGCCCATTTATAGGAATAAAAACTGTTTATTTCAGTCTCTAGTAAGCTACACCAGATGGCTGGATTTCAAAAAAAAAAAAAATTATGAGGCATAATGAAAGGCAAGAAAAACAACACTTTCTTAAGAGACAAAACTATCACAGAACCAGAATCATCTATGACAGAGATGTTGGAACTGATAGAGAATTTAAAATAACTATGATTAATATGTTAAAGGACCTACTGGGAAAGGAGGGCAACATGCAGAATCATATTGCAAAGTTCAGCAGAAAAATGAAACCTATAATAAAGAATCAAATGAATATGGTGGAAATAAAAAAAAAAATACAGTAATGTAGATGAAGATTGCCTTCAACAGCCTCATTAGTAGACTCGACACAGCCAAGGAAAATGTCAGGGAAGTTGAAGATAGATCAATAGAAACTATTCGAACTGAAATTCAGAAAGAGAAATGAGTGAAAAAAAATAGAGGATCCAAGAATTGTGAGAAAATATCAAATGGTCTAACATACACATAACTGAAATCCCAGAAGAGGAGAGAGAGAACAGGGAATAACATATATTTGAAGTAATAATGGCCATGAATTTTCCAAAATTGATTACAGACAAACCGCAGAACCAAGAAACTCAGAGTTCACCAAGCAGGATAATTAGCAAACAGCATATACCTAGGCATATCACATTAAAACTGCTGAAAACAGAAGACAAAGGGAAATTCTTGAAGGTAGTTAGAGAAAAAGACAAATAACATACAGAGGGACAAAAATAAGAATTACAGCAGGCTTCTTGTAGCTGTAAGATAATGGAGTGCTGAAAAATAAATTATCAACCCAGAATTCAATACCCAGCAAAAATACTTTCCAAAGATGAAGAAGTAAAGACATTTTGTTTCAGGCAAAGGAAAACTGAGGTGATTCCTTGCCAGCAATCTTACTCTAAAAAAAAAAAAAAATGATAAAAGATGCTCTTCAGGCAGAAGGAATAGAATACAGAAATTTAGATCTACACAAAGAAATGAGGATAGGTAAAAATGAATAAATGAAGATAAAATGATTTTTTTTATTTTTAATTGCTCTAAAAGATAACTGTCTAAAGCAAAAATCATACCAATATATTATATGTTTATAGCATTTGTAAAAGTAAAATTTGTGAAAAGAAGAGCACAAAAGCTAGGAGGGAGGAATTGAGAATATATTTCTAAAAGGTCCTTAAATGACACATGAAATAATATAATACTTGTAAGGTAGGCTTTAGTGAATTAAAGATGTACATTGCAAATCATAGGACAGCCACTAAAAACTTAGCAAAAAAGTACAAGTAATAAGCTAATATAGAAGAGAAAATAGAGTCAAGTAAAAGAGAAAAGAACAAAAGATGGAATAGATGGCACAAATAGAAAACCATTAATATAGATGACAAAAAAGCAAGACCCAACTATATGCTGTCTATAAAAAACACATTGTGTGTGTGTGTGTGTTGTAAAGTAAAAGATAAACTATGGGGAAGTGGGTGTAACTTAGTGGTTTAGCTCCTGCTTTGCATGAAGGAGGTTCCAGGTTCAATCCCCAGTACCTCCTAAAAAAAAATCATTCTGACCATTTTGCAGAACAGACATAGCTCTTTGGTTGAGCACCTGCTTTGCATGTACAATCCCCAGCACCTCCAAATAAATAAATAAATAAATAAATAAATAAATAAGAAAGATAAACTAAGAAAATACTACCCAAAAGAAAGTTGTAGCAGCTACATTAATATCGGATAAAGTAGACTTCAGAAAAAAAGAATATTATCAATGATTAAAAGGGACATAACATAATGATAAAGGGATCAATTATCCAGGAAGACATTTCAATTCTAAGTGTATATGCAGAGCTTCAAAATACGTAAAGCAAAAAGTAATAGAACCTGAAAGGAGAAATAGACAAATCCACAATTATAGTTGGAGACTTCAATACTCCTCTAAGTAATTGACAGAGCAAATGCACAGTAAATCAGTAAGGACACAGAAGACCTGAATATCTCTATCAACCAGTTTGATATAATTATCAATCAATTACAAATGTGTATAATTGACATTTATAGAACATGCCTCCCAACAACGGCAGAATACAAATTCTTCTCAATTGCACATGGAATATTCATCAACATAGACTATATTCTGGCTTATTAAAAAATACCTAACAAATTTAAAATAATAAGAATAATATAAAGTATATTCTTCAAATAACTTGATGCCAAAGAGGAAGTCTCAAGAGAATATTACAAATATTTTGAACTGAATGAAAATTAAAATATACCATATCAAAATCAGTGGGATGCATCTAAAGCAGTACTTATAGGAAAATGTATATTAAAATGATTTATTATAAAAATAATGACCCTGAAGTCAGACTGCCAATGTCTGAATTCAGATCTACTCTGTACAAAATGTGTGTACTTGGACAATTTGCCTAACTTCTCATTATATCAATTTCCTCATCTCTAAAATGAACAACCATACCTACTTCCTAGGGGTGTTTGTATGAATTTAGATGTCATGTACAATGCAGAACTTTTAGCACAGTGTCTGGCATGTATAAAGTACTTAATAAATATCAGTTCATTTTTTGTTAATCTCTAATAATTAGTAGACATTTTGGTAGGAATTAGAGATAAGGATGCCAAACGGTTCTTGCACTCGAGAAACTAACAACTAGCATCTATTACAAGGAATGAATTTTGTATATACCGTATTAGTTTCCTGGGGCTGCTGTAACAAATTATCAGAGACTTGGTGGCTTAAAACAAGACTAATTTATTCTTCCACAGTCCTGGAAACCAGAAGTCTGAAATCAAGTTGTCAGCAGTGCCCTCCCTACTCCTTCTGCCTCTTCTAGTTTCTGGTGCTTGTCAGCATCCCTTGGCTAGTGGGCACATCTTTCAACTCTTTCACACTGCCTTCTCTCCATATGTCTGCTCAAAACTCTTCTGCCTCTCTCATATAAGGGTACATGTGATTGCATTTTGGGCCCCTCTGTATAATCCAGATAATCCAGGATAGACATCTCCTCTCAAGGACCTTAACTTCCTATATAAGTTAATATTGAAAACATCACTCTTTTGTCATATAAGGTAATATTCAAAAGTTCCAGTACTGGAAAGTGGACATATCTTTTAGAGGGCCACAATTCCGCCCACTATAAGTACAGTGCTAGCAAGGATATGGGGGAAAGGGTACACTATTGACAAAAGTGTAAATTGGCATTCTCTCTTTGAAGAGCAATTTGGCAAAATCAAACTAGGGTCTTAAAAATGTGCAGATTATCTTTAATGATACAGCAATTACAATTTCAGGACTTTATACTAAGGAAATAATTGGTTCATTATGAATGTGCAAGTATGTTCACAACAGTTGTGTTACTATTTGAAAAAAATCTAGATTCTAGCCTAAAATAACCAAAATAGGGATTAATTTTTTTTAAGTATAGTGCATTCATATAATGATCTGCTGTGTAGTCATTAAAATTGGTGATGGAATTCCATGTTTATTGAGATGCAAAAGGTTCAAAATATATTCAAATAAAAATTATAAAACAGTATGTAAATATGAACATATTTTAGTAAAAAGCCACATCTAAAAATCTTAATGAACTGATCACACAAATATAAACCCTAATAGAATCACTGGAATTTTATTTGTTTATTCATTCATATCCATTGGTTTGAATTTTTCTGTAGCGAGCTTACTTATAACATTTAAAAATAACTTTGAAAAAGTGAATTCATTTGTTAGATACATATTAACATTTCTTCAAAATAAATTTATAACCCTTCTTAAAATTTCAGACATTTTAATGTCTTAGCCATAAATTGTCTGCTGACAGATTAAAAATAAAACTATATATGCATTTTTAAATAAATAATCTAAATATTACAAAGTTCAAATATCAAAGAAATCTGTACTATCCTAAGTAAAAATATTAAAACTAGCATTATTTATATAATAACAAATGAGAGAAAAACCCTATTCCTGAGGATAATAATCATTCATTATTTAAGGAAAAGCTAGCCTATAGCTGTAAATATGCTCTACAAACCATTAAAAAGGCAATTATGTATACTTGGTAAATGATATTGTGAATGAATCACATCGACAAACTTAAATTATACCCATAAATTATGAAATTTAATTGTTTCTGGCAGAGGCTTTAATCATATTAAGCACCATGATTAGTAGGATTATTGTCCTCAAAATGCATCTTTAAAGATTTATTTCGATTTATATTTAACTCATAAGATAATGCTCTTTTATATACTCCTAGTACAAAGTATCATATTTTACAGCTCAAACCTACAAAATATCATGAAATTGCTATTTTACTGTCATTATATATGATCCGCCAACCCTTCCAAAACCAATAAATATTCACTTCGACTGGTATTTGCTTCATCATCTGGAAAACGGATTAATCAAAAAATGTCCTCTTAGAGCTTTACGGAGGACTTTATGTAGCTCTCCATAAAATGAATAATGGAAATTGTGCAGCATTCACTGGCAGAACATTTACATTAATATATTAAGGTGAGCAGTAAAGCACAATTAATTTAACAACCATGATTAATTTGTTTTTTTAAATTCACACTACGGCCCGCTTTCACCTACTAAGTGCAAGGCATTTCACATCAAGCTACAGAAATGGTCTTCCTAAGTTGATGTTTTAGGTTGGAATCCTCAGCCTTTTACAGGAAAGTACAGCGAATGACTCATCTTATAACAAATCATAAATAATGTAAGAGAACGTTTTCAAATTCGTATTTTATCAACAGAGTTTGCTCCATTATTCTAAAGCCTGATAGAAAACACAGGTAGAGCTGCTCCTTCACACTCAGGTCATTGAAAGAACTCTGGGCTCCCTTAAGAAGTCTCTTCTAATGCAAAGCAAGTCATGAAAAAGCTGGTTCAGCTCTCTAAATTCACGGAGTTCTTAAAGGGCTGCCTACCTCCAGAACAATATATAGAGAGAGATGCTGGGTAAAGCAATATGCCTCCCCGGCCTTGAGACTGTAAGACATAGACAAGTGAGAGGTGGCCAGAAAAGATCATATCAAGGCCAGGGAAGGAAGAGGCACAGAATTTTCAGCCACATGAATTTACCAGGCTCTTGGTGGATTGAGGCTGGTGGTGAGGGTGGTAAAAGACTTCCAAAATGGATGCAGGAGGATCCTGCAGATCAGAAAGGTACCTAAGCAAACTTTCCTCCTGACACCAGATAACTGAGTTGACAATATGTTGGTGTCCCCTATCTCAACACCCCAAATTCTTCATTCTAGTTTAGAGAATGCTTAAGAGATCAACAAACATTTGCTGGAATTCATCCCTTCTGTTGCTGGTTGTTACACCATCTTCTCAGTTTTCTTATCAAATTTTTAAATGTAAATTTAAATTCACTGCTCATAGGTATAGAGAACCACAATATATACTTGATGTAAAGATAAGCACAGGCGACCACAGCCATTGACAAAGAGGAACCACAAATAATTTGAAGGCTAAAATTAAACATGTGTACTGCATTCTCTTAAAATCAGTTTTTCTTTAAAATCACCTGGAAATGTCTTTAAACTGTGACCAAATATTGAGCACACTGTTCTCTTGGGATTCTGATTTAATTCACAGAATATCTGAAAATGCAAACTTAATAACAAATTGGAGAAGAAGGAAGCAGAAGTTTTGCTTAAGTATTTATTTCTTAGAAATGCTATTTTTCTTTTCTTTTTGCATTTTTGAAGGTAAGTGCAAATACCAGAGATGGGGAAGTTCACTACTAAATTTGTACCACCTTCTTCATTTACTTTCCCAAAACGAATTTATTGCTAGAATTGAATTTTTTTTTCTTTTTTAAAATGTTATTTCTTCAAACTCAAAATCTAGATGAAATATCTCAAAACCAGCAAACATATTAAGTTTATTAAATGGTTCCAAAAATCATCAGATTTTTGGAGCTTAATTCATATTTGAACAAAATACTGTACATTATTTTGAAATCCAATTGTGAAATTAAACTGCTTCATATTTGGCCACCAGTGGTGAAGCTGGACTAACCACATTCATACTCTTAGCCAAATTTGGGCCCGGGCTCCTGCTGTCCCCCCTACTGAGGTTCATGTGGCCCAGCACACAATGGCTCCAGCCCTGCAAGCAACTGAGCCTTGCAGGCAATTAGAAGATACAAAATTTTGTTAATTATCTGCACAGGTTTATGGCCCTGTTTTCAGGCATGCAGAAAAAATATTTCACCATACTTTTCAGCCTCAAATGCTTTTTTGTTTTATTTGTTTAATTCATGCATTAAAATATTTATTGAGCAACTATCTCAGGCTAGGCCTTAGGCCAGGTGCTGAGAACATTGAAATGTCCAAATCAGACACGGCCACTACCGTCTTGGAATGGAGCAGAGGTTGGAAGGAAAGTGAACAGCCCTACTACTCCCCACCTCTCTCCATCTGCAGCCCCCTTCCACCACCATAGTATCATGGTTTTATAGTGACTTACATAAAGCCCTGCAGATTGCTCCTCTTTAACGAGCCTGGATGCACCATCTCCCTAACATGATAGTAAATTCCTTGAGAGCAGGAACCCTACCTCATAGAAATGTTTATAACCTCCTCCTCTAACAACTGATTGCCTACTAGTTCACACTGACTCGGCATTTTTCTTGCAAAATGGATAAGATCAGATTTATTTCCAGGTATAAGCAATAGCAAACAGAAGTTACCATACCCAGAACAGTATGGAGCATAGATAAAATAAAATGTCTCCATAGAGCAGAGAGTCTGTGTGATGGAAGGTGTAACATCCACAAGCACAGGAACTGCCGATCCTCTCTGGTCACCCCTACCCCCACTCTAACCCCCACCTCCACACCCTTAATGCACATAGGAAATCCACATGGCCTGATTGAAGGCCATTGTAGAAATAAATGTCCCCTACTAAAAATCCTCTCCAAATGGCCTTGATATGGCATTTGAAAGTCCTATCCCGGTCATGCATTTAACACCCACAAAGCCTCTTTATAAACAGTAATGCTGACTGTGCTTGCTTCAGCTTTTGAAGCAATCTTGTAGTACTTCTTGCCCATTCTCTTGGGCCAAAAACCTATTTATTTATTTAGAAGGGCTGTCTTGTTCTGAAAGGATCTAAAGAGGATGAATATGTATGATATTGTTAAGGAAGGAAAGACTAGTGATGAAGAATACTGGGTCTGGAGCCAGACTTCTCATGTTGGCATCATGTCTTTATTGATTCTACAAGTTACCTCCTGTGTGACCAAGGACAATTCTGTGACTTAGTTTCCATATCTGTAAAATGAGAATAAGAATATTACCTACATCATAAGGTTATTGTAAGAATTAAACAATAATATTCATACTGTACTCAGAAAAGTATCATCTGCCTAGAACAAAATAAGATCTCATTAATGATAGATATTATAAAATTATTGTTTTCCTCTTATATATACATTGTCTCCTCAATTAGGTCCAAAGTCATGTAAAATCATTAAGATCGATCGGGTACCTTCAAGAATACGGGGAAGCACCTATCAGAAAGGGAACACATCGTATTAAAAAAGGAAATACGTTAGGCTAAATTATAAGTATATGAAATATATTTGGTACAAAGATCATCTGTTGAAGTACAATTGTAACATTATTAATGTTGAAGGTACAGATTTTGAGTTAGGGAAACAGAATGCCTTAAAGTAGTGGATTTTGAAGATTATACTTTGTTCAGTAAAGAGACAAAGATACAGGAAAACTAAGAAGGGAAGGTTTCAGAGATTTTATAATCTTGTAAACATGAGAACAAGGTGAGCCATAGACACAGTGGGAGATTAATTAACCAAATGGAGCAGAGAGACACTGCTTTCTCTCTCCTAGTGTTATCATAGCAAGCAAAGCCACATGCAGAGGAACTGAAGGAAAAAGAGGGACAGAGCTACAAGCAGATGGGTTAAGTCTACCCTGGGGGAAGGTTGGAGGTAGAGTTGGGAGGGGAGTTATGTAATAAGCAAAGGATAGGACCAGGAGGGACACACATGGTTAAGGTGAGCTCGTGAGCCCCAGACCTTCTCCAGCACTGCAAACTTGTCAGTGGAAGTCAAATAGGTGCTTGGGAATCTGCATCGCCTCATCTTTTCTACTGGACACCATAGTGCAACAAAGGAAGCTTGGATTGGTCAAGCTTATTCTTTCGGTAGCTTTGATTAGCTGTCTTGGCTCCTGGCAACTCTCACAGCTTAAGATTTAGACGGTGCCCCTTGTTGCCACCAAAGATGGTGGAACCCACCCAGAGAGAGTAAGAGGGGTAGAGAGACATCAACAAGGATTTGCCTAAGCATGTTCAATCCAGCCTCAGATAGAAAAAGCATTTGCTGTGGCCATCACTGTTTTGAGATACTCTGGGTTGGTCACAGGTTTGAATTGCAAGTTATAGGGCAAGAGCTGAGCTCCAAGTTGATTGTAAAATAAACTTAGACCCAAACTCTTTCCCTTCTTATTACTGATAGGTGGCTGCCCAGAGCCCAGAATCCTTATGGAAATTGTAATGCCTGAAGTGATCCCATTGGGCCAATCAATGCTCAGTTTCTTATTACAAAATAATTTCATAATGCCATGATGATCATTTCTGTCAAACCTGAATGTAAACTGTGCAGATCTGTGATCACTGAAGGAGGCATTCATTAAGTTTCATTTAACTTTGGGCACTTACTGGATCGCTATCAAATGAAGTACCTCCTCTCTGAGTTTATCCATCTATTTTTGGTAATATGTTTTTATAGTAAAGCTGCTTTTATTTGTTTTGTTGAAAGGTGGGTACTCAGTGTTTTAGTTTGCCAAAGGGCTGCTGATGCAAAGTACCAGAAATCTGTTGGTTTTCATAAAGGGGATTTATTTGAGATAAAAGCTTACAGTTCCAAGGCCATGAAAAGTCCAAACCGAGGCACCATCAGAGATGCTTTCTCACCAAAGTCAACTACTGTTTATCCTGGCATGTTGTCACATGGCGAAGCAAGATGGCCACCGACCTCTGCCCAGATTTCAGCCTTCCCATCTGGATGCACCCTTTCCTCTTGAGCTGTTCCATTGGCCCAGCCTCTTGGGGCCTCGTGCTTAATCTATCCTCTTTCCTGGCATAGGGCTTGTTTCTTTTCAGGCTCCTATATCGGTCTCTCCTGCTCTGCTCTCTTCCCAAGTTCACACGTAAATTATCAGGCAAATGTCTCGTCTCTCCCTGGGGCCTCAGGTGTTGGAGACTCTCCTTTCTGTCAAATGGCAGGATCAAAAATGGCACAGCTCTTTCCTACTTTCTTGCCTGTCTGAATGAGTGTCTGTTTATATCAGCCCCAGCAAGGGGCAGAGACTCAATCTGAGTCACACCTCACTGACATAGTCCAATTAAAAGCTCTAAAGCAATCTCATCAAGTAATCTAATCAATAGCCCCTCAAATGAATTCAATGCAATCAAAGGGTATCAAGCCTAGAGGAAAAGGTTAATTTACAAATATACTCTTTCTCTGTTTGAAATATTTGAATGATCACAAACTGCCACACTAGGATTTCTAAAATTGACCACCACATTAAAATAGGAATTTGGTGTTACCAAATCAGATCGCACTGGAACAGAGATTAACCTGTAAAGTGAGCCAAGAGAGCTTGTGTCACATCAATGGAGTAGTTAAATGTCATATAATAAATCCCATAGCCCGGGCACTTTTCAACCAAAGACTTCACGGGGTTTTAGAAAGAATAAATTGTGAAAATCTCAAAACAGCCCCATGAGTTATAGTGTTATTACTTATATAAACCTTTGCAAAATAATCTATTTAGGTCAATATAGGATTTAATTGTGAGTCATTCACATACACAGGCAATTTCCATTTTACTATACTCCCTTCCAGGATGCGTTTAAACAGTAGGGTAAAATAATAACTATGAATAAAGTGAACTTCATTTAATTAATTCAAGATTATCATTAAATATTAATGAACAGGAAGGTGTTATTGCAGAATTTATCATAACCATCATTCTGAATATGTGAAAATGCCAGTCTGCTAGCAAAAACATGACAAACCTTCTTCATTTTATCATCATTTTTTTTCAAAAGTGATTATCTATAAATTTTCATGGTGTTTGCATCCCCTTGTAATATTGTCCATTTTTTCTTAGAGAAAAATATTGGGCCCTAAATCATAATAAAAATAACTTTTGAATGTTAATATCCACACACCATATTGGCAAAAATTAAGAAGGCTGGTGACACCACGTGTTGGCAAGGATTTAGAACATTGGGGACACTTATACACCACTTGTGGGAGTCCAGATTGGCACAGCCACTTTGCAAAACAGCTGGGAATCATTTTGTAAAGCACAGTACAGTCCAGACTCTTGTGCATGTTTATCATGAGACATGCGTAAGAATGTATGTGGCAGTTGGGGTGGTAACAGAGAAAAAAAAAACCCTTCAAACAAACCAAATGTCCAAAATAGGAGAGAATGAACAAATTGTGAAAGAGCCATAAACTGTTCCATACAACATAGAAAACATATTAACTGCGTATACATTGGCATGGATGGATCTTCGAAACATATTGCTACGTGAAAAACAAAGTCACAGACGAATACAAACATTTGCTGCCATTTTTATAAAGTTCAAAAGCAAAATTGTTTAGGAATAATACATATAACTGTAAAAGAATAAAGAAGAGCAAGAGAAGAATAAGAGTAAAGTTGAGGAGAGTAGGTCATTGGGGAAAATGAGGAGGCTGAGGCCAAGCAGAAGAACACTGGGGAATTTCATTGGCGTTGATGCTATCTTAAGTTGAACAGTAGAACTGTGTGTATTTGTTGAATTGTTATGTTTCATATCATAAATAGACATAAAAGTTAAAGCATTTTTAAACTCAAATATGTGCTGTAAGGATGTGCATTTTATACCTGAAAAGCAATATTTATTGTCCCCAAATTAAGAGTTCTGGTGCAGTCATTCACAGTTTTGTGACCTGGACATGTTATTTAATCTCTGTGGGATCTTCTTTATTCAACCTGTAAACGACAGGTCTTATATAAACAATCCCTTACATCCTTTCTAGGGAAAATCCTTATAATTCTAAAAATCTCTGAACTGTCTACCTTAGAAAAAGTCCAGTCTACTTGAATTCAGTTCTCCAAAACAAACCTCCAAGAAGTTAATCAGATATACAATCAATCCACGTGCTTTTATCACTAAGTTAACTATACCAATATCTTCTTTCCTGTACTTTCAAGAGTTCTGCCACCCTAGGATTTAAATTTTTAAGCAGTCACACGAGTTGGGTTCTCCCTCTGGGAATTCAGCAGAGCCAGGAGATTTTTCTCCCAAAAGAGTACAAGTTAAGCAGAGGGTCTTTGAGTTGACCATTATACATAGTGGCATAAGCATTAAACGATGGAAATAATACGGGACTTAATATTAGGAGCCAATGCCTAGTTTGGTTTCAACATTTACTAGTTGGGGAACTGTGGCTAATTTATTTAGCTTGTCTAAGGCCTCAATTTATTCATCTGTAGTGATGTGCTAGAAATGGACTAAAAATCTCTGGGAAGATTATCTGTTCCAGCAAATGATAATTCTACCTAAAACAAGTCTGCTCTTGTAAACTGTTATTTGACCTAATGACCGAGTGTTAGCAAAAGTGTTTATCCTGTACTAATCAGTTATGACCAAACAACTAAAAATGACTTAGTTCTACCCGAAATATTGTTTTTGAAGAGATTAAAGGGAAATGTATACATACACTGATGGAGACACCTAAAAATTATTCTCTAATTCATTTGTTCATCTAATACTCAATTTACTAGATTCTGTTCAAACTATTGCAGATACAGCAGTCCTCATGGAACTTACATGGAAGGATATGCTTGATCACTTTGACACATTTATTCCCTAATCTCATCACCAGAATTTAAAGCGTTTTGCCTGTTAAGAGATTTGGGGACATAAACTCCATGTAACCATCTAACTTGACTGTCATCTACTCCTTCTTCAATCATTTCCAGAATATGCTAGTATCAAAATCTAGGTGGGCTTTGGAAGAGAGAGGTCTGTTAATAAATTTAAAAGTCAATGATTCTTTGTTGCATAATGAATAAAAATAAACTCTAATTTAGTTTATATCCCAAAGCTCCTCTCTGACCTGTGTCTTGCCACACACCCTATATTCCACCCTTTGCAAATTACTCACCGCTATCTAAATATGTTTGGTGCTTTCGTTGCTCATTCAACCCTTGAGCTTGAGCCTGGCTTTGAAACTTCTCCTTCAAAGCCCAACCCAAAAGTATCTCCTTCATCAAGACTTCTCCATCCAATTTTCTGTTTAATGAATCAAAATGTGCCCCTTACTCCCAAAGCAGTAGGTCCCTATTCAATATTCCTTAATGTCTTTCCAACTAGAATGTAAATTTCTTAATGGAAAGGATATTGAATCTTTGTAGCCTCCATATTAGCTAAGTTAGCCAAATATTTTTTAGTTGAAAAGATAAGGTAGCTATCACCTTTTAAGTTTTGTATTCAACTTCTCTGTAATTAACAAAGTTAGGAAACATTTTAGCTGATATTACATTTCCTTGTTTTTGGGAGAAAAACCTGTAGCTCAGTTTCCCAATGAGAGACATTCTCTTTCCATTTTCCAATTAAAGATGAATCTCTAAATGTGCCATGAAGCCAAGCTTAAGACTGCTTTCTGTATGGAATTAAATAGAAGGTGAGGAAATTATTCAGATATTATTTAGCCTTCTAGCTCCTTTACTGTGATGAAATTGACTTGTCAGCAAATCAGTTGGTCTATTTACCAATTTTCTTCCTCCGCCCCCATCTGCCCTCTGAGCCTCAAAATTCCAGGGAAGCCTAAGCAGGGGCAGGGCAAACATCAGTCATGCTTTAACCAGATTCTAATAAAATGTTTTGACCAGGTTTTGTGTTAGGGATCTATGATATGTTATAAATATGATATGTTACGATATGTTAATCCCCCCAAACAATTTATGAGGCAGCTTGCAAATAAAGAGATTTAGGATCAAAGCTATTAAATATTTGCTCAAGTTTTACAAAGCTAATGAGCGGAAAGCCTGGCACTCAAAATCAGAGTAGCCCTTCTCATGACCACATATTGCTTCGTATTTGCTTTTTTCCCCAACTCCGCCCGCCCCTCAACTTGCTGCCATTAGAATTAAAATTCTCCTCAAAAATCCATGTGTTCCATTAAATGAAAATTCTAAATATTAACTAATTTGATATGCCTACATGAGTAGAAGAAAAGGATGAAAGAGAAAAAGGTAAAAAGAGAGGGAGACACATACACACACATTCACACAAACCAGCCTGAAAGAGAAAATTTCATTAGTTTCACCGTCTTTTTGTTTGTTTGTTTTTAGATATTTTTTTATTTTGCCATTTCCTTTTTTTTTTGACTGCTTCATCCCCTAGTTTTATTTTTTTAAACAACTTATTGAAGTATATCATTCATACATGAACATACATAAACTATAAGTGTTCAGTAAACATCGTGATATTACAAAACAAACATGCATAACATCATACAGGGCTCCCACACATCACCCCTCCACAAACATCCTGCATTGTTGTGAAACATTTGTTAACAAATCATGAAAGAACATCGTCAAAGTATTACTACCAACTATAGTCCAAATCTTCTTCCCCTATACCTTTTTTTTAAGGATTGATTGATTTATTTACTTTTATCCATTTTTAAGTCCCCCCACCCCCCATTTTTGCTGTTTTTGTGTCCATTCTCTGTGTCTGTTTCCTGCCCTCTCTTCTCATCCTTCTCCTCCTGTCTTCACTGGGATTCGATCCTCGGAACCTCCGATGTGGGAGCGAGGCATCCTACTACCGCCTGCGCCACCTTAGTTCCTGGTTTTTTGGTGCGTCTCATCTTGGCTCCAGCTTGTGTCACTCTCCTGTTACGTCATCATCTTGCTGCATGGCTGGCAGGGCCTGGCGGCGCACCTGCACATGGGGCCTGGTGGCCCACGTGCCTTCTATATTTTTCTTTTTTAAATTTTTACTGTGAGGTCCCAGGGGTCGAACCCATGTCCCTCCATATGGAAGACAGACACCCAACCACCCAAGCCACATCTGTCCCCCTGCTATATCTCTTAAAGTTGACCAAAGATACCCAAAGTTACAGTCTTTTCCCATACAGGATGGTCATATAATAAATCAGGCTTAGTTTATCACCAGCATTCTAAAAGCCAGCCCTAGGGAGAAAAACTAGGTCTGGGGACACATGCATGGTTTCTAATATAGCAAATGTTTAGCCTACTCTGATTATCACAAAATCAGGATAGCGAAAATATTCACATGCAACATTTTGATATAATGTGTATCTTCACAGCTCAGACAGATAAAATACACATTACAATTTTTTTTGTACCCAAATATAATGTAGTATTCAGAGGTAAGAGTCCAGACATTGGATGAAACAGAACTATATTCAAATCACAGTTCTGCATTTATTGTGGGAATTTAGTCAAAGTCACAAACCACTCTTAGTTTTCTCTTACGTAAATGGGATAGCACTATTTTATGGGTTTGTTGTGAGGACTGAATGATAAAATTGCATGTAACACCAAGTACAGTGCCTTGGCATAAAATAAGTACTTGATAAGTGAGAGCTAATAGTATTAAGGCCAAATTATTATGTGAAGATAAAAATGAGTATAGTATATTCATAAATGAATATTCACATAATTGTCCAATTTGATTTTTTTATTGGTTGGCATAAACAACTCATAAAATACTGTATCATATATATTCCATTATTGAATTTCTGCTTTACTGTTCTCTTTTAAGTAAAAGCAAGTTAAAGACTAAAAGAAAATAAGGTTTCACTAGATACGTCAACATTATATCACATTTCTTCTCTCATTCTTATCATGCTCTTTTCCCATAATACCTACATTCTCCACTATCTTCAAACATCATTGCCTTCACCTTCAAAGTTTAGGCAAAAATTTTTTAATGTGATCTTTAGCATCCCTTTGATGGCCCAAACTTATTCTCAAGCTAGCTAGGCTCTATCGCTTTGCCTTGTACACAGGTGGATTTTAGCATTTTTAGTATTGTGTGTATTCTTACAGTTCCCTTGAAATGTTTTTTCCAATTTACGTTCTACTTCTCACACATTTTCCTCAAAATATATCATCTATATAAATCATTTTTGTTTTCTCCTTTCTTTTATTTGCCACATTCAATCTTTGTGAACTCTTTCATATCCTGCCCTTTCACAAACCTTTTCTTTTTCTTTTAAAAATTGTTAACTATTCCCATCATACCAAATGTGAAAGATACAACCATTTCCTCAATTCTTATTGCTGTCCATATACTAACCCTATTCATCCACATTTCAATCCCTAGAAAACTCTCATTTCAACAGTCCCAGCCCTCCCTTAGGAAAGATACACTAATTACCCGTTTGAGGAAATCTGCCTGTTGAAACCACAAAAGATTGGGAGAAGTAGCCATCTTCTGATCCAACTTGGAAAACCGTGGAGGCCCACGTCACACCTTTAAAATCTGCTCCCACTAGGTTTGGAGGGTGAGTGCACAGTCTTCTGGCTTTAACTGACTTTGAACTTTTAACTGCAAAAGCCTTCTCTTGTGTGTGCTGCTTGTTTGCAGGACTTTCTCCACTTGGAGGTAACTTGTATTTATTTGCTTTACTGTTTTCTGCCAGAGCATACAGTTCCTACAGTTGTTTCTGAATTGCACTCCATTGTTTTGAGGACTAGGAAAAGATGATGCTATTTACAGAAAGAACTATCTGCTGCATAAAAGCCCTATCAAATAACCACAGATGTCTTTGGATATACTTGTCTTAGTCTCCATTATCCAAAAACACGTTTTCCTCTGCTGACCCCATATCTGGGTAACTACATATTATACATATTATGAACAAAAAGGAAATCCAACTTCCCAAGATTATAAAACTAAGATTTGTTTCAAAATGCATTTAAAACTTTTTTCTTCACTCTACCCTCTCCTAAATTTTATTTCTAATAACTTGGTTCTTTTTTGCGTCTACTTCCTTCTGTTTTTTCTCCTTTCATATCCTAAACATTGCACATTGTTTTTTACTGACATTGGAAACAAAATGATTTGCTCATTAATCACAAATATGAAAGTTCAGTTTATTTCTAGTATCTTTATTCAATATTTAGTAAGTACAATAATTGGAGAGACTTTTTTTTTTTCATCAAGTCTTATATATTAACATTCAGTCTTTGGTTTATTACCTTAGAAGATCCATTGCCAATATATCTAGTCAGGGATAACATAGACATTCCTCAGCTCACATTTCAGTGATTTTATTGCAGTTAGCATTTTAATTTTTGCCATCAGTCTTATCAAAGGTTGTACTTGACCGAGGCTTACTTGGTTATCTGTTAATCTTCCCCAGCATTTAGTATCCAAAGTCAGACCAAGGTCCAGGATGACAAATCATTGGGTAAAACTTCCACAATAAGTCATTTCAACAGGAATACTTCCAAAATTCAAAATTGTATCACCTTTTCTGGGCTGCTACTAGGTGAGGTTAAGGAGGAAAAAATGATATTTTCAGTAAGCACTTATTGAGCCATCTGCATTGGAGAAACAGCTGCTATGGATATATTATATTGTGTCTTTTGAAATGGGTCTGCTCCCACATCTGGCAAGAGTTTTGGACCCCATCAAAATGCACTCAATTATCACATTAAAATTGCTTTGCTGCCTATACTGCAAATCTTTGTGAACTAACTGGCAGATTGTATTTTCCAAAGATGGTTGTAACATCTCCCATTTCACATGCTCTTCTCATAAATGTGACCTTGACTCTTTTCCCATCAAGAGGTGGGAATCTGTGTTCTCCCCTTTAACTTGGGTAGAAATAAACACTCTTCCTATGCTACTTCCTGAAGCTTTATCTTAAAATATCCTTCAACTATTTGAGTAATTCAGATGTTATAAGAAACAAGCAGAAATGCCATTTTAGTACACAATCTTTTTAAAAACACAAGGGGGAGAGAGTGGTAACAGAAACAAAATCATAGATTAGGTATTGCTAATCAATTACTTAGTAATTGTGAAAGATGTGGAAGTTCCAAAACCTCATCTCTGAAATCAAATGTCACACGTGGCCAGTACACTGCAAGGAGCTTGATTATTTTCCCTATCTATAAAGTTGCATTAAAAATCTTTGTCAGTGGTTCAGTTGGTGGATATTCTTCATAAAATTTCAGAAATAAACCAGCCCATCTGTTTATAGAGCACCATCATTCCTCAGCAACTTTATTGGATTTTCCTCTTGGTTGCTTTATCACTGTTTTGGAAAACTTGTTTTTATTCTAAGTTCTGGCAGCATGTATGAAGAAAACCAAAGTCTTTTTTCCATTGTTAGAGATTTCTGTTTTGTTCCCTAAAGAGAAATTGAGCCATGGGAGCTTTTTGGAGAAATCATTGATGATGTTACCTAAATAATTTATTTGCATAAATGGCTTAAGTCTAGCTAGCAGGAGCTGTAAAGTTAAACATAATCCCTATTAATTAGATCTCATGAAGAATATAAATATAACCCCATAGGTTTAAAGTGTAAAACCAGCTCACCTTCAGAAAGTTACCTTGCTGCATCCAAATAAGAACTAAGGTGCCATCACTTCATTTTACCTCTACATTATCAGCAATTCTCAACCCTGGCTACAGATTGAGATCATCTAGAAAACTAAAATACCAGTTCTTAGGCACCATCCTAGACCAACTGAATCTCAATCTCTAGGGTGGGTTCAGGCACCTGTGTGTTTTATACAGCTTATTAATGTTCATCTAGTGATAACCAATGCAGTGGTTCTCAAAGTATGGTCTAAGGACTTGCAGTATTGGCATCACCTGGGAACTTGTTAGAAATGCAAATTATTGGGCCCCAGGATGATTCACTGAATCAGAAACTCTGGGTAGGTTCCAGAAATCAGTGTTTTAACAAATCCTCCAGGTGATTCTGATATATGTCAACAATTTCTGAACCACTGGCTTTTATGGTCCTACCTCCAGCCAGGTGCTCATATTTATATGCCCCTGCCTACAGGTCCTAGGCTATCATGCTTGGGAATTGGTTCTTTTGATAAAAGGATAAAACATAAAAGACAACTTCTTGAAGCAAGGGGTCTTACAAGGGTCTAACTAATACCACCACAAAATGTCTTCTTTCTAGACCCCTTCCCTAAGTACTTTCCATCCTTGCCCACTTCCAGAACTGTTTCTTTGAGTTTCTGACCTTCCCTTTGCCATCAAAATCATCTTATATATTTTGAACTACTTATTTGCTTATAAATCTGGCCACCATTCCTGTAGTCAACTTATTTTTTGTTTTGTTTTGTTTTTGGACCTCGTTTGGATTTTTATAGGAACAAACTCTAACAAACAACAAATATTTAAGAGACAACTGGGGAAATTTAAGCACTAAAAGCTATACAATGATAGTCAATAATTATTGTCAAACTTTTTAGATGTGATAATGCTATTGTGATTGAATCCTTATCTTTTCAAGACACATAGGAAAATTTTTGTTGTTTTGTTGGCTTTAATTTTATTGTAGTAACATATATGCAATATATAATTTTCTATTTTAACCACTTTCAAATATACAGTTCCATTTACCGGTTTTTAACCACTTGACTCATCCAACTTATGGCACCAGCATGTGCATTTACTTTCTTTTGTGCAAGCACAGTCTTTCTGGAAATTTCCTGGTCTGAGCTCCTGAATCTGTACCCTGGAGCTACCTGGCTTTGGGTGCTATGCAGTTTAATCTTTTCATATGTTGGGACAAGAAAGTAAAAGAAAGAATTCAGGAGTTGGCCAGCTTTTCATGTCACCAGAAATACATTTTTACGGAGTGGTTTTATGACTATGATTAAATAGTTATGAGTTGGTAGAACATCTGGAGCAATCACATTCAAATATACCAAAACTCCTTCCAAACTTAAATTAAGAATGTAGCTAAATCATAGTAATTTTAGATTAGTGCCCTCCCTTCATTGGTGTGGAGACTGAGAGCTGACTGAAAGCAGAGGTCTCTTATCTTACTCTTTTAACACATCTGCTTCAATCTCCCCTCTCTTCCACCTTGTACGTTATTCTCTGGGATTCTAGAGATAGTCTTTCCTGACTCTCATTCCTTCTCTTTTCACTTGACCATGATAAATTCACATTATTCTGAATTTTATGCCAGAATGTTTATGTGACTATATATTGTTTCATGTGTATTGTCCTCCTCGCAAGCCAGAAACTTGGGTATGAGTCTACATCTTTACTTCCTCACATCAAGTCACCAAATTTTACTGCTAACTGTTGACATTTCTCTCGAATGCACTTCCCTTCCACCAAGCAGGAACCTCCAGCCTACTCTGTATCTTCATCTTTTTTCTATGTTAATCCAAATGCTTCCTTACTGCTCATTCTATGTTCAATTTTAACCTCTTCCAAACTATCCTCTGAAGTTATGTTAGAAAAACCATTTTGAAATGTGTTTAGTTATGTTCCCAGATCAAATTATTTGATGGCTAGCTCTCTATGACCTATAAGATAAAGTTTCAACTTTGTACCGCTGCATTTAAAGTTTCCTAAGTATGAATTTTCAGCCTTAACTCTCAACACTCCTCTACGTCATGTGGCTCTATGCTTCAGCCATTCTTATTTCTCACTCGTTAAGCATTTTTCTCTCTATGCCTTTGCCTCTGGTGGGGCCTCTCCTAGGGATGCCCTCTCTTCCTTTCTTGCAAGGCAAACTTCTAAATGTCGTTCAGGACAGCTTAAGGGCTTGCACAGCCTCCCCTGGAAGATTTGCATACCACCTCCTCTTGGTTCTCGCAGTACCTCAAGCGTACTTATTACATCATACTGCAACATTTCACTGACATTGCCGGTTCCTCCATGACTTGATACATTTGTGCTTCAAAATCAAACACAGCGTATAGCAAAATAAAGGATCAATAAATGTTCTTTGAAGTACTAGACTGGTGCTACCATCTAACATCCTACATTATTTTAACTTCTTAGAAGTTTATGTCATCTATCATTGATTATTCCATGATTCTAAAAAGTGTACATATCCTTTATTTAGTTGTGTATACACATATACACATGTTTATATATGTATATATCTGTGATAACTTGAAGCCTGCCTCTGACATCTGACGGATTGAAAAAAAAAGCTGATTGCAGAAATCTTGAATAATAATAATCTTTAAGTTTTACTGTAGGAATTTTTTACCTAGTACATGGCATAACAAATCCTTCTTAGACATTTTTAATTCCCAAGATTTTCAACTCAGGGCAACTGTTTAAAATCTCTCATGCTCCCTCCCTGTGCTCAATCACTTACCCCCAAACCCACCCCAAAACCCCATTCTCCTCTCCAACCCCCATTTACTTGCTCCTTCCTCACTCTCATCAACCATCCTTTCCAACAGCTTATCCCACAGTCCCCCAAAACAATGCAGTTTATTTTCAGCTCTCCTGGTTACACTTACTACCTAATTTAGATAAAATGCAGCCAAGTTCCCTTCACAGACTTACTGGTGTTTCAAAACTAAACTGCTGGATCCCTCTCCTGCTCATCATTAAAATCATATGGTTTGTAGAGTCCTTCAGCCTCATCGTTTATTTCATATTTCACTAGAACCTCTATGTAACCCTGCTCTCCTCTGAATTATAGTTCAAAGAATATTAGTATTTTAAGGGAACCTCAAAATCACATGATTACCCCTCTCAATGGATTCATGGGAAAGCTACAACCCTGCGAGAGGTGCACATCCCATGCAACAGGACACTGTTTACGCAACATGGTATGAAGAGGTGGAGCTTCGTATGACTTGACTTGAAAGGCTTAGGAAAGATCCACTACCTGCTTCCTTCCCACCCCCAACTTTGCTTTAGCAACACAATTACCACTTCTGAGAACTCCTACCTGAACCCGCCTGCCAAGGACCAGTTGGTTCCACCACAAAACCCCGTGACATCCCCTCTTCCTGTTGCTCAATAGATTGAATCCTTCTCTGTCCTTCTTTCTCACAAGACTTGAGTTCATTGAAGGTAGGATGATGCCAATTCTACTGGTGAGTTCGAAGCACTTACTAGGAGCTGACATATTCATAGAACTCCAACATAAAACCAAAGATTTAAACCCAACTTGTTAACCAATAGTTACTTAAACTTTAAATTCAAAAACATTTTGTTGTTATTATAAGCAAGAAAGTTAAATTACTGAGAACTTTGTTATACCTCAGGGGCAGTTTGAGATTTTTTAAATAAATCCCAAAAAGAGAAAGTATGTTTATAAACTAATCTGTTTTTCTGGGTGTGATATTCTTTGGTTGCATTAAATTCAGCTGAGGTGTCTCTGATTAGATTACCTATTAAGACTGGGGCTTTAGATTTTACTATGTCAGTGGGCGTGACTCAGATTGAGTCGTCACCCCCTTATTAGGTCTGATATCAATGGACACTCAGACAGACACACAGGAAAAGAGAGCTCTGTCATTTTTGATCCTACCAAGTGACAGAAAGGAGAAGGCTGGAGCAGCTGGGGCCCCAGGGAGAGAAGAGCCATTTGCCTGATAGTTTGCAGCTGACCTTGGAAAAAGAGCAGAACAGCTGAGACCGATATAGAAGGTCCAGAAAAAAACGAGCCCTATGCCAGGAGAAAGATTACTGGAGGATCACTTGAGCATGAAGCCTCCAGAGGCTGGGCCCACAGAGCTTAGGAGGAAAAGGAAACCTGGAGGAGGAGGAGAGACCAGGTAGAAATCACTTGCCATCTTGCTTTAACATGTGGCAGCTGACTTTGGTGAGAGGGCACTTCCTATGGTGCCTTGAGTCGGACTTTTTACAGCCTTGGAACTGTAAGCTTTTACCCCAAATAAATATCCTTTATAAAAGCCAGCAGATTTCTGGTACTTTGCATTGCCACCACTTTGGCAGACTAATACAACCTCACATCCATTCTTTTAGACAAATACTTATTAATAACCCATTTATGAACCAGGATCAAAGCTAAAGGGAGTGCTTGGAAAGAAAATGATGGGGGCAGGTTGAATTATTTTACAAAGGGTGGTCAAGAGTGGCCTGAATGAGAAAAAAACTCACTTGGAGATGAGTGGTGATTGGCGCATAGGGGAGGGCAAAATTACACGCAGGTGGAACAACATATTTTAGAACATATTAATTATTCTTATATCTTTTACCTAAATGTACCTGACTGTGTGATGTGAACTACTCAATTTCAATGATAGAATTTCTAATAAAACATTTTGGCTCATGTATATTCCATGCATGTGCACACAAATTAATTTTTAAGAACATGCTGACATAAATAAATTGAATTTGAATTTCAATATAGGGCACTTGTAGATTGAAAAAGGAGCCAAGCCTTTGACCACATATTTCCTGACTTCAACAAATAAATGCATTAATTTTAATATATTACTTTCAATAATACCTGTCTAGTACTTTCATTGCATTGATGTCCTAAGTCAACTGAACACTCAAATTTCTTTTGAATCAGTAGTGTAAGAATCTCAGAACAAAACAAAAGCATTAGAAATAACCTTTACAGAAATATAGGAAGAAATATTTAATACATTTTACTTACAAAATTTATTGCCTGTGACCTTACAATGACAGCAAGGGTTTTATAAAGATCACTCACTATTCTATCAGGTTTATATGTATCAATTCTCATTTCAGCTTCTGTTAATTTACACGAGCCAAATACCTTGCGCTTATATTTATCTGTGGCAGAGAAGCTTATATATTCAACTTGCCTTATTCTTAACACAAAACAAAAAACAAACAAACAAAAAAAAACTAAACTAACACTCCAGTATTTTATGGGCCAGTTGAATTAACTTGTTCTTGAGTTAAAAAAACAACAATGTTTATGTACCAATGTCTATTTAAGTAGATTGAAGCTTTTAATTCCACCAGGTTGAATTGTATAGAATTCTAAGATGTAATGATCACTTTCTTCCAGATACATGTTAGGACAATCTGACATCTTTTATTTTCCCTACCATCAAAGTCCTTAACTGAACCTTGCCAAAAATGTGCCAGGTTTGTTAATTGTGTTCTCTAAATTGTGTCCTTATTGCAGACATCACCTGTGTTTGTGCTTCTTTGTCTTTGAGATATGTGTTCATTTATCCTTTCAAACAGATTACTCAACGGGAAACAGATAGCTGAAGGTTCCCTTGCTGCCAACAGCTCCTTTCCTGGAAAGAAGAGACTGATTTTCAACAAAGCAAGCAGATGGTCACACCTCCAGAAGGTTCCACAGAGACTCACCTCTGTCACACAAAATTTCTCTGACAAGTGGGAAGAGGCAGGTGGAAAGAGACAGGTAAGCCAAACACAATCTATTTATGCACTTTGTTCTTGTACCCTGACAAAACAGCCTGTATCCTGAAAGAACCCATCAAAGCAGGCCCTGGTAAAAATCAAGTTTAAAAAATGAGGGAGGTATATAATACAACTGACATTATATAAAAAAGTAGCTTCACCTTCAGACCAGAGGGCTGTGAGTTTAGCAGAAGGCATTTTATTTACATTGTGTTCTCCACACATGAGCTATATGGAAACAATAGGAAGGAATTAAAGAAAAATAAGGCAAGTGATACTTAAAGTGTTTCCAAATAACCACCTTCTGGCCAGTGAGGCTGTGAAGAGAAATAATTTAAAACAGGACTAGGGTCTATCTTGCAGGCAACCAGAGACATTTCTGAGTTACCAGTTTAGTAAACATCTGGCTTCTTTGACTTCCATTTCACTCTACTTCTCTTAGATGTGTTCCAATTGCCAGGCACTGAGTTAGGCACCAGGGAAGTAGGAAGTCTAGTGTTAAGAGACCTCGGCTCAATTATCAGTTCTACCCCTGGCAGTTCTGTTGTCTGAAAATACATTCCTTAATACATGATATCACTTTCTACACAGGGCTGGTATGAGGCTAAAATGAGATTATTTACATAAAGTGCTCAGTGCATAGTAAGTACTTAAAAGGATAAACTCAATGTAATTATTATTGGCATTATTACTAAAGAGATACAATTTGAAATAAACATGTCTCTCTGTTAGAGTTCACAAGATCATGAAGATCAAATCACAGAAACAAATAACTACAATATAATGTGGGAGACACTGTATCTGAAGAGTATATAGACTGCTGTTAACACAGAAAAGACAAAAGAATGACACAACAATGAATGTTACCCTGCATCTCTCACAATGCCTTTTCAAATCCCAAATCTAGAACATTTCAAATGAAGGTCTGAATTAAAAACAAACAAACAACAACAAAACCTCATTACTTTATATACCAAGAAACTATTGAAGAACTATTGAAGAACAATCCCTCTTGTCTACTTTTTCCTTAGCTTTTATCCTTTTCTAACATCCTAAAAGAAGTATGGATTATGTTTACGGTTTGTTGTTTATCTCTTTTGTTTTTGTTGTTCAGGGTTGAATTCAAAGCACCTATAATATTGTCTGTCATATAGTAGTTATTCAATAAATTATTGTTGGTTGGATGAATGAATGAATGAACGGTTAATGCTCATCCTTCAATCTGAACTGCATAGAAAAAATAAAATCTGGCAATAATTACCTACGTTACCTATAACTTAAGTAACCTATAATTCCTATTACTCCTAACTTACTAACATCTGACCTACAAATAACCTAGATGTACATAACTTGGTTCTCAAGGCAGGGAATAATAAACCTAATAGACATAATAATAGACTAGATGTTTCTACCTTAATTGAAATATTCAAATAAAGAAGTAGTTCATGTAAACGTAGATATTTAACAATTATTAGTGCAACTGAGTAAGCTCTCTGGGCTCCCATGTCCTCTCACAAGTTTCCAGTCCTGGATCAAAGAAAGCCATACTTCTGTGATGGGAGCTGCAGTTTCCTAAGCTTCATCCAGCTCCCAAGCAAGGCAGAGCCAGAGAGTTCCTAATTCTGCTGCAGAAGGGGTTGTGTGTGTTCTTGGCCAGAAATTAGAATTCATGTTTTCATAGATATAGGGTCCTAAATGTTAGCTAGATATGGTTTTCTTTAGAAAAAGAATACTTTGCTTGTGGAATATGGATCAAAAAGATGCTAGAAATTTAACTTTAGAAGCCAATTTCTATGAGAAAATGTTATTCGATATCCAAAAATAGTCACCCTCTAAATACACTTTGGAACACAACCTATTTTGTAATCTGGTGTTGCTAAGATTTAAATCAAACTAAATGTGAGTTTATCTAATTCCTTTGGAGCACCTTAGGCCAGTTCATATATGCCAACATTTCTACCCAAAAGGGATTCCTAAAAGAATAAAGACAGGAGAAAAAGTATTTGGATTATTATTCTGTGGAGTTTTAAACCTAAGGCACACAGATAGGGAAGACTGTGATACTATAACAGATAGAAACGAAAAATAATCTAGATATAAATGCTGAGAAATCTTTCCATAGTGAAAAACCAATGGAATTTCCCCACCTAATCATCAGTAAAGTTCTCAATCTGTTTTGGGTTGTGTGTGGTTTTTTTTCACCTGCTGAGCCTTTTCTAGGAGAGAAACTGTGAGCTGCCTGACCACTCAGGACACAGAAGGGAGAAGACTAGCCCCATGTAGCAGGGAAGGCAGATGCCTTGCCTGTCCATGTGCGCCTCACGCCAGGTACAACCATACCCGTAGGTAGTGCTGCACCATAAGAATCAAGTGAAGCAGAAAACTCCCGAACCAATACATCAGTGTTTATCCTTTCCTTAAAAACTCAGCTTTGATATATTTGTCTATGGGATATGCCCAATAACTTCCAAAAAATCAACATGACTATAAACCAGCTCAATTTTTCTCACTACAGATCAGCTCCCTACCCCAAACTCTTTCATGTTCCAATACCATCACTATCCCCAGTGTCCTCACACTCCAAATCTCTCCTCAGCCAATGCTATCTCCAATAACTAATTACCAATCAGCGAGTTAGCAGCTGCTACCCATTCATAAACCACACCTTAGGTGGAGGAGAGATGCAAAAACACATAAGCCAATTCATCACTTCAGGAAGCATCAAAGCCAGGAGTCTTCACATAAAACGTTTAAAATGTAAATCATAAAGTAAATGATCCAGATAAATACAAGTGGGATTTAGAGGAGAGTTGAACCCGGGCTGGAGGAGTCATAAAATGCTTCATGTGAGAGGCGAGATTTGATTGGGCCTTGAAGAAGAGAGAGGGCTTTAAAGAAATTATGTTAAAAGAAATCCTTGCTCATGGTGAAACAAGCAAACAGTATAAAAGGACATAAAAGAGAAAATCCATGACTCCCTCATCCTTGTCCCTAGGGAAAGCTGCTGTTAACAATTCCACAAGTAAACAGAATTTGAATAAAAGAAGAGAAAAAGAGCAAGAGCAATGAAAGGCCAGAATAGCATGGTCCTGACAAGCAGTGGGCGGTCGTGGTGGAAAGAGGTTTTGCGGAAGGGAACGATTAAGAAATAAATTAAAGACGGACTCTAGGCTGTGTCTGTCCTCACGTGTTCCTCTGTCAACGATGGTCCAGGCATGTTCTTGGAGCTGGGGATATTGAGGTGAGTAACAGTGTGACCACTCCCCTCAAGGTCAAGGACAAAGCTCAAAAAGTCTCGCAATGGCCTTGAATGTACTTTAGAAAAGTAAATCTAGATGCAAGTTTAATCAGAAGAGGGAGATTTCAGAAGCAGGAAGACCCATTGAGAGGCTTCTGTGTATTCTCAGCATAAAATAATAAAGCAGCAGCAGAATCAAACTTTAATAGTTTATAAGATATGAAATGATAGTATCTTTTTCACTTCAGGATTGGGAAAGATTTCCTCAGCACAGTATCTTATCTTTACGATAAAGAGAAAAATAAAAAATTAATAAAACAATCATTTCAACCCAAAGACATAAAAACATAAAAAGCCAAGGCACCACATGGGAGGTCACTGAAATACATATTACAAAAGAAAGCTTGGCATCCAGAATATAAAAATAACTCTTACAAATTAATGACTTAAAAAAAAACTGAAGGAAAATGAACATGTATGAATAAGCTATCCACAGAAGCCTGAATATTAATAAAGAAAGGGAAAAATGTTCCACCTTACTAGCAATCAGGGAGCAATAAATTAAAGCTATAACAAGATATCATTTCACATCCATGAGATTGGCAAAAATATATCATCAAGTGATGGTAGGGATGTGGGGCAAAAGGAGCACTTATAGATTGCTGGTGGGAGTAAAAATAAGTACAAACCTTTCGGTAACTTGGCATTATCTGAAAGTATGAAGGCACAAATTTCATCCTTGTGCAATTCCACTCCTAAAGAGACACCCCTAAGGAAAGTCCTTGTTGGGAAGCAAATGTCCATCAACAGAAGATGGACATGTTAATCATAATAAATTAAACAAGGAACACCGTATAGTAGTAAAAGTGAATGATCTACACATTTCAACAAAATATTGAATAATATTAAAGCAAGGTGAAGATGAACACAAACATCATGTGTTCATCATTTATATACAGTTTAAAAACAGCAAAACAAAGCTCTATAGTTTGGGTTCACTTACATATACTGAAAAGTAAAAAAATTAAATTCAGCCACCAGGGTACCTCTCAGAGGACATATTCTTGGATAGACAATTTGCTGGGAGTTTCAGGAGTATTTGCAAGAATTTTTTCATAATCTGGGTAGTGGGTACATAGGTGTTCATTATAATATTCTTTAACTTGTCATTACTCAACTATTTCACAACCATTTTAATTAATAATTAAAACTAAAAAACAGGGGAGTGGATGTAGCTCAGAGGTTGAGAACCTGCTTCCTATGTACAAGGTCCTGTGTTCAATCCCTAGCAACGCCTAAAAAAAAAAATACTAAAAAACACTTTGTGACATAGGTATGGGGCAAAAGAGAAAAGAAAGAGTCAAATATTATATGAAATTTTTTCTTTTTTTTTTTCTCCATATCTACCTCCCAAGATCTGGTTCTCATCAATTTTTGCCTCATTCAACAATTCCCTAAGGCTTCTTTCTGTTCTGATCTGGTTTTAGACTCATCTACTTCTATCAGTCTAAGACGCCACTTCTTCATGTCACCGCTAATCCAAAATCCTTTAGTGGCTCCTATCAACTCTAAAGATTCCTGTGTAGCCATGAAAACTCTCTTTAATATGTCTCTATCTTTCTCTATCAAATTGATCTTCAGGTCTAATTAACATGTACTAGAGGAGCTAGAGCAGAGGATCATCTCTCTAACCAAAGAACATGCCAAGTTAATTTGCTTCTCCATATCTTTGTAAAACTTTGCCTCATCTGAAAGGTCATTGCTTTTTCCCATTTAAGTCCTGCCTATTCATGAAAGTTCATCCTAAGACTTGCCTCTTTAGGAAGCATTTCATAATAATCTCATTCTGTTGAGCACCCCCTCCCCATAAAAGCTCCAGATCATACTTACCTAAGTCCCATATATTTGGGCATTTAGTTTTATTCTGTAGTACACTATTACTAATTATTTCCTACCTCTTAATCTTATACTTTCAATTAGATTTTAAGCTGCTGGAAAAGTTGAGCTATGCTTTGTATTTTCCACAGTAATGAGCACATGGTAGATATTATAAATAATTTTTGTCTGCCCATACATGGAAAGATTTTATACATGTGTGGCAGTTTGATATTATTGATGAATTCCAAAAAGAAATACTGATTACGTTTGTAAAACGGTCTCTTCCTCTGGGCTAGTGATACCCTTAGATTGTATTGAATTCAGAGGTTTCACTTTTACTTGATTAAACTATGGCTAGGGCTTTGATTGGGTCACATCAGTAGGACGTCGGGTCTTGAGGGCAGGGACTCACAGAGAAAACAACAAGGCAGAGGAGACAGAGTTTTAATGCTAGAGCCCTGGGAAGTAAATACACAGAGAAGCAGATACATGAGGAAATAGAGATGGACTCCATAGACACCACAGAGGCCCCCGGAAGAGAAAGAGCCTGATAGTCTACAGCTGGCCTTGTGGAGACAGCAGAGAAGCTAAGCCCAGAGAGAAACGAGCCCCAGGAGAGAGATGAGACTTATCCCAGCCTACAGCTGAGGTTGGAAGAAGCTGAGACCATAGAGCCTTAAAAGGAAGAGGAAGGCTGAACCCTTGCAGATGTTGGCAGCCATCTTGCTCCAACACATGGCAACAAACTTTGGTGAGGGAAGTAACTTATACTTTATGGCCTGATAACTGTAAGCTTCTACCAGAAATAAATACCCTTTATAAAAACCAACTGATTTCTGGTATTTTGCATTGGCATCCCTTTGGCTGACTAATAGAACATGCCAAATATCTGACCATCATCTAGGTTCCTCAGGATTCTTATCAACAAAGCACAATATTTTCAATTATTAATAAAAGAAAAGTAAATTTCAAGAAATTAGCATGTATCATAGTTTGTAAAATCGAGGGCCATGTCCCCCTTGAATCTTACCTTTTCTCACAAAACATTTAAGGCTGAACAGTGAATCTGGCATCTGATGCAGGAGGCCAAGTGGAAGGTAAGCACATCCACAAAGCTGGCTCATAAAACCACATCATTCCAAGATCCCAGAAGCACAGAATACATTACAAATCACGGAAATATCTAGAATGCTATGATTATATATAATTTTAAATGGAGATTCCAATATCCTCTACGATTAAGAGTCACTTCACATAGGTCGTAACTAAGAACCTATATAGAAACCAGCCTCAAGCAAGAAAGTCACTTATTGCTACTTTTTTTCTCTCCCCCTATACTGGTCTCTCATCCCTGGGCTCTAATTCATTCTTTCAGTCTTTCTCAATGAACACTTGAATCCTTCCATATGCAAACCTATACTAACCACTATATCTGAGACTCCTTAAACTTAAGGTCTCTGGTTGGTATACAGGCACATAAACAGAAAATGCAAAACAAAACTAATATGCAACTGTGTGTCAGCTTAAATAGAAGCCCAGAAAGGGGTGAGAGGTAGGAAAGACTTCATAGAGGAGCTTGTGCTAAACCTTGAAAGGTGGGATGAATTCAATACATAGACAAGTGGGGATCCTTAAGCTATTTATTTTGAGTAAGGAGAAGGAGAAAGTGGATTTCAGAACCTTTCCTCTGTTCACAAACAGACATCAGTTCCCTAGTTGGGAAATGTAGCACAACCAAAGCCATCACAATTTGGCCGAGCAGGGATCAGCCTTCTGTTTACCCAGTTTATCATAGTAAGCATAGGATCAAGGAATACAGAGTTTGATATTGCAAAGAGGGCCATGCCAAAGCCATGTCACATTATCCCCAGAGTTAAGGTCGTTAGCTAGCTGGAACACAGCTCTGCATTCACTCATTGATTTATTCATTCATTCACTCAACCAATGTTTACTGACCACGTATGAAGTGTCAGGTGCTATGTTAGGCATTGGTGACATTTGGTGAACATGCTAAATTTAGTTCTTGATATCAGGTAAACACAGTTCAGTGGGGGAGACAGTCAATCACATAATCACAAAAGTCAATGCATCATTATTTACTGTAAAAGGATGACGGGGGAAAAGCGTGAAGAGCTATAAATGCATTCAGCTAGAGGGCTTCACTGATTAAATGACCTTTGAGCTGAGGTCTGACAAGGAAAAAAAGTATAAGAAACAGGGTTCTGGGGAGGGGGATGGGGAAGACTAGCTATCCTGATTCTGATTCATAAAAGTCTTAGAATCAAGGGAGTCTTATCTACTGAGACTGAGCAGGGGGCCACTGGATAAATTTCTGAATGTGTTACCGCTTTGAGGTTCCCTTGTGCCCCCTCTCCCTAACTCTAAATGGGAAAAAATATTCCTGTTTGAAAGAATGAAAAGGTTACTTTTGCCTTCTGGATTAAAATCTACAGGAAAATAGCTCGGAAGGGAGTGAATGTGCTTTGCCTTTTTGCTAGCATAGTATGATGAATCACATCAAAGAATAGTTGTTTGCAAAGTCTGAGACAAGATCAAAATGCCGTTTTCCTCTGAAACTGCAGCCTGTGTTTTGTAAAGAAATCTCAGTGATATCTAGCAGGGAAATTTCTAGTCCAGAAATAGACCTCACACTATGAGCTTCCACTGACATTGAAATCGAGAAAGAAAGGTTTCTGGGGAAAGGGTGTAATCATGAAGTTAGAGAGAGGGTTAATGCCAGTTCTCCTCTCCTAGACTCGTAACGTTCTACGGTAATAGAATTAAAAGAGAAGTTACTCTAGCAGATGTTTTCAAATCAGTCAAAACCGTGTCACGGAGTAAAGCAGCAGGGCTGGAAATGTGCCCAGGGAGACCTTCCCACAAGCAGCCTGAGGAAACCATTTAAGCAGTCTCTGAACCTGCCCAGTGCAGAGACTTGGACTCATAGGCTAGGGAGATAAACAAGTCACAGCACAATTCCTCCTCTTCTAATTGCTTATCAATGGCTTCCTCAAGACCTCCACTCTGCTGAATTCTAAGGAACCCTGGTACACTCTGGCAGCTCCAAATCATGCTTTTCTATGCTTGCTTTTGGGTTGTTGCTTACTAAGCTGACAAGAAAACTTTGAAAGGAGATGGTAGAAATTGTGACTATAGAACACACCCAGGAGAGAAAACTACCATAAGTGGATATAAAAATAAACAATTTAGTTACAGGGAAATCCTAGGAGGTAGCTGACTTTGCATTTTCATAGGAGACTCATAGTATTGATATCGAATCCACAACAACCCCAACTGGGACAATCATAGCCCAGCTATGTTGGTTTGCATCTACCCAAGAAAAGGCCCAAAGATCTGGGCCCAAGACCTATGGATATATCCAGAGGGCTTCTTGTGTGTGAGCTGGGTTTTGTAAGCAGGCTGTCACTCGCTACCCAGTAATCATTAACTCCTACAGGAAGGAAAAAAACAATTAAGCACTAAACAGGAAACATCTTGAGTTAATTAGGAAGAGAATATTCCAGAATGAAGGATATGAAAAATTGTTAGGTTGACATGTTTCACATGTAATTAACCTCTGTGTAATGAGAGTAAAGAGTAAGGCCTCTAGGAAAGTCATTCTCCATTTTAACCTCCTTATATCCACATCCCAGTTTTCTTTTTCCCATCCATATGTTCTGCTCTGCAGGTTTGTGCATTGCAGGGTTACAGAGAAAGAAGTAGCAAGGAATATAGACATATAAATATATTTAATCATATAGGCCAAATAAACATGTGTCTATGGGTTAGTGATTCTTGGCAAAAGTTTAGCATTGCAATGATGAGGAAACAGAACTGGGTACCTGGTATCTCACATGATGAGTTATCGGTGAGTGTTTAATCAAATAAAATGAATTATTAAAGGCTGGTTCTAAATTCCTGTGGAAGAGGAATGTATTAGACCTTCCCAGGAACATCATCTTTGGTAATTCTTGGTAGACCACACATTTAAAGAAAGTCACCTTCAGTAGACAGTGACAGGAAATCAGGCTACATATTCCCCATCATCAAAAAGCAAGAAAGTCTTGTGAGGGCCATTGTAATTATTCCTCTCTTTGAAGATGGAGAACTGCAAGCATCTAGGATCTTCTGAAAATAAAAGAAACAGCACATGACATGGGATGATTCTGAACCATCAAATGTCTCAGAGCATAAAGATTTTCTAAAAATGCTAAAAAAGGGCCTTCTTGTGATAGTATTTCCTTAAAATGAACATTTACAAAGAAAATAGCATACCATAGACATATGGCATAGATTTTAAGTGTGGGAGTCAGAGATCAGGATAAAGGGTTTAGGTTTTTTTAAAAAGTCCTTTTAGCCTTCCAGTTTTAATGGTGTTCTCCTAGCAGGGGAAAAATAATTAGCAAGGAGGGAGAGAAAAGAAACAAAAGAACTTACAACTATGTTGTTTTCTGAAATTAAGAGTAGAGAGGCAAGTATGGTTTCTATAGAGATGAAATCTTCATAAAACTCTTCCAATTGGATGCTTGCCTAGAGGAAGCAGATTTCTGCACATAGCAAGGTGGTTCTGATAAAGGGTGGAGCAATTTGAGGGAATAATCAAGAAGGTACAATAATGTAAATTCAAGCCTATCACAGAAATTTCACTACAGAAATAATTGGAATAAAGCTATTGGTATATCAACCAGTAGCTGGAACCTTGCTTCCTTAACTAAATAGCACATTAAGATACCATTATACTATTCTTAATATTCAGCATATTATGTGAACTCAAAATCAGAACACTGAATTCATTTCCAGAAGAAGTTGCTATTTTAAGAATTTGGTACTCATCTCAATTACGTTGAAACTGAAACTATTACTATGCTGTATTTCTCTAAAAGCATACTTGGTAAAACTTAAGTTCCCCTCTTTCAAGTTTTAATTTTAGATATTTTTTAAAATCTAATGGCTATATGGAACAAAGCCTTACATATCTTAAAGAGTTAAACCAAAGTGCTTGCAGTTTCTATTTCCAAGTTTGATTCAACCGGATCCTTAAGCTTAAAGGATAGTAGAAAGAACACAACAGTGAGTTGTAGGTTTTTTCTCCAGATGGGCTCCATAACCCTGGGGGATGGGGGTCTTGTTTTTATTTGTTTTCAATAATCACTGATATGCTTTAGCAAGTTTTTAGTCCCAGCAGAACAAATATTAGGCTGAAGTAGAAATTAAAGATGCTAAACCACGAAAATTCCCCAAAGGGAAAACTCTTGTACATATTATTCCCCAAAAGGACAATTGCTCATCCATGATTGAAGAACCTGTCAGAAAATTACTTCATAATTGTTGGAAGGATCTGTCAAATAGTTCATTTTGCCAATATTTATAATGCCTATAATTTTTAGATGAAATGTTTTTATTCATCAAACTAAATCTTAGAATTGAAATAAAGAACTGAAAATAGATAAGAAATTTTTAAATAACTTATATTTTAAAATGTATTTAAGATTTTTCTTAAATATTTAAGGTAACTAACATTTTCTCTTAGTTTAAATGATTCAGCTAATTATTTTTTTAAAAGAGTCATAGAATTTTAGATCTGCAACTAGAAATATTTCAAGGCAGTGACTTCACTGCAGCAACTTTAAACTGAACTACTAAATCCAAAGGAAATTAAGAACAAGACTATTGACACCAGATTTCTATGAACTTTCCTATTTCATGCCAGAATATGAATTTTCTGAAACAAGAATAGCTCTCTTAACCTAAACTTTTAAATTTCATATATTTTTACATAAATAAATAAATATATTCGCTATTTCTTTATAGCATTAAACTTTTTACAAACTTAAACAAAGAAAACTTTAACCTTTTGGCAGTAGAAAAATTAAGTTACTCTAACGGTTCTTGTTCCCATATAATTTCCGTTCAAATTGGAATAAATACTGCTATATATGCAGAATGGGATAGGCCACTAGAAAGTTCCTTCCGGAAATTGAAATTCCGCTATAAATAACAGTCAAAAGGCAGTGAGCTCCTTCAAGTAAAAACAATTAGCAAGATATTTGCATTCTGTCCTGAAATCTTTTTCCTACTTCTTAACCGTCCTCATCCCAGTGTCTAACAACTCCAATTGATGGCTCGCCACTTTTTACTTAGACCTTCGTTAAGACCCTAACAGCGGAGATCTGCCTTTAGTGTTACTTTTTATTCTGTGTCTGCCATGACTGTAATTCCATAACTTCACTTGTTCCCTGTGCTGCGAGGGGGAGGGGGCGCCCAATCTCCTACACACCGGAAGGAGCCAGCCCCACTCTCAGGAGTGCAGAGTCTCGCCTGAGTCGATAAAAGAAACAAAATCTCATTCACAGCGTTCCTGTCCTCTCTGCCTTGCCACCTCCAACCCCTTCCCCTGCTTACCTCCTTCTTCTCCAACAGAAAATTCCGCAGCGCTCAGGACCCCTCGGGAGGCTAGCACCCGGGCTGGGAGCGGCCCGAGAGGGCGAGGAACTGACACAGGCACCTCAGTGTCCCCGGGCAGGCACCGGGACGGGGGTGCCGGGCGGCCCCTTCCCACGGCCTCCGGGCGCGCAGGGGGAAGCAGCGCCAGCTCGCCGCCGCGGAGAGCGCAGCAGCCCCACTCCTGAATGCAGGGTCTTCATTGCCGCCCGGCCCCCGCCAAGGTCCCTCCCGCAGCTGCAGGCGTCACTTAATGAAAGCGCAATTTGTTATCGCCCGGGTCCCCGAGGCGAGGGCACTGTTTTGGACCCGCGTCAGCACCTCTCATGCAGGGCGCTCTCCGACTTGCTGGATGGATCCCGGGTCTCAGCCCCGGCTCAGCCATTCGCGCGGAACTGACCTCGGAAGCCGCGGGGGCGACACTCACTTCCCTATTCCTGGGACCCCCTTCTCTCAGCTTCTGTATGTGTGTGTATGCGCGCGCGCTGTCTCGGTGTCTCTGAGGCTCACTCTCTGTCTCTCTTTCTTTGTGGCTCTGTTTTTCTGCCTTTCTTACTCACACACGCACACACACACACCGGGGAGGGGTCTCTCCACGACCAATGCCAAAATGTCACCCCAAAAGCAAGTGCAACAACTTGCTCTGAAACGGACCCGGGCACCTGTCGAGAAATGCCCTGCAGCCAACAGCCCCGGGTCTCCCGCGCGCTGCCTCGGGGATGTGAATTTGGCCGGTGCAATGACAGGGATCGGTGTTCTCCTCCCCTCCCCCTGCCGGGACCCTGTCGCACACAGAGAACCGTCCCCTTCCTGATCCCGGGGACAGCCGCGAACACCGCGTGCCCGGAGAGGGGCGCGCCCGCCCCCGGGTTCCCAGAGCTCCCGGAGCTCCCGGGAAGGGAGGCCGGACTGCCCGGGTCGGCGAAGGGGAGAGAAGCGGCGACGGCGCCGCGGGGAAGGAGCTACCCAGCGCGCCGCGACCCGGGTGGTGGCGGCCGCCCGGCCCCGCAGCGCAGCCCGGCGTTACCTGTCCGCTGCCCGCAGTCGGGCCCCCGGTCCTCCGTCCGTCGGTCGGTCCAGGAGCCTTAGAGGGAGGACGAGAGGGGTGGCCCCCGCGGCCGGGACAGGCTGTCAGCGAGGTGAGGAGACGCAGCCGAGAGCAGAGCCGTAGCCGCCTGGTTGCCGAGGCTGCCGCTTGCCCGGTCGGAGGTGCTGGCGAGGCCGAGTCCTCGGGATGGCGGCGCTGGGAGCGTAGCGCTCGCCTTTGGCGCGGAGGCTGAGCGCCGGCGGCGGCGGGCTGAGGCGGCGCGCGGGGCTGCCACCCGCCCCTGGCTGCATGTTAATACTGCGGGAGGAGGAGTCCCGCGCTTCTCCGCCCAACCACGGGAGCCGGCGCGCGCTGGGCGGGGAGCGGCCGCGGCCCCAAGCCAGCGCCCCCACGGCCCCAGCTACTAAGAGCCGCCGCCGTCTGGCCCTGGCGTTTGCCCGGGCCCCGGCCCAGGCACGTGCGCCCAGGCAGAGGTGCCACCCGTCTCCGGAGCGCACTCCAGGCCTGCCGGGCTGGCGGCCGATCTTTGGGACTTGGAAGCGCCCCAGAGCCTTCGGATGGGAAGTGCTTTCACATCAGACCTGAGGAAAAGCCTAGCAACCTCGGGATGCCAACGAAAGGCCCATAACACTGTAGGGGGCGTGACCCTACCCGTTCCCTGGCGCAGCATTTTTGGAGAATCAGACCTTCCCCTCCTTTCTTGCCAGCGGTTGCTCTTATCTTTGTCTTTCAAGGGAGAAAATCTGGAGAACTCATCACACTTTCTATCACAGGAGATCAAGTTGGCGGGCAAAAGGGTTTGCCGACCTCTCCATCCCCAGGGTCCCTAGAAAAAATTTTGAAGGAGCTCTCCCGCGGGAGGAGACCGGTAATGGAAAGTCTCAGACCCCGGCGCCCTCACTCGCAAACAGTTATTCCTTAGAGCCTCAGTTTTATCTCACAACGACGACTCTCGGGAGGCTGCGTGGATTAGATTACACAATATGGATCTCACCAATTCCTCTTGTTATTGGCCTAAACGTAATTAGAAAAATAAATCCATTTTTTTTCTCGTGCCCCTGTGACCTCAGTAAATTCTCCACTATCCACTCGAATTACGCTTCAAAGCCAAGGCCATTCATTTAGGTTGAGGACCACATCTCTAAATCATACTCTGAAAACAGAAAGAATCCACATTGCTTCAAAGTAAGACTAGAGATAAATGGTGTGAACAGGTGAAGTGGAATGTGGGTCAGAAAGAAAAAGTAATTCAGTTAAATATTTGTTAAGCTACTATTCTACCCACATAAATACTAAAATAATGATGGCTAATCACTGTCTTCCTTTTTCCCTCTACTCAAAAAAGAATGGCCATCTTCGTAGAGAATGTCCTTTGTCTTTCAAATCCCAGAGAGAAAATTATGCCAAAAAGTATATAATCTTCTTTATGTAATTGCACCCATAAAATTATAGCATAAGATTCAGCATCTGCTTTATGTGATATCTAATTATAAATATTAATAGACTATCCTTTCTAAAGAAAACACTTCTAAAACTGAAGAGAAGTGGAAAACAGTTTCCATAAAAACATGACTCAGATAAATAATGTGATTTCCACAATTTCATTGTGATTATCCATCAAAGGAAAAAAAAACAAAAAACCAGACCTTTAAACCACTAAGCACTTGAAAGAATGGAGGTAAATGCTCAGCATTGTAGTATAAAGATTACCAATGCTTTGGCAATGCCCCTAAGGAAAGTTCGAGCCAATTCAAGAATTAAGACAGAGGGGCGCTTATGTGACAAATAAGATTTCATGAAAAGGCAAAATACTGATCTGTGAAAAATAGACTTCATGTTTGGAAAAGCAGCTGCATTGCCTTTTCAGATTTGTAAATATTTTTAATCCATAGAATTTTTAATGTGGTCACATAAATGAGAAGGCACTAACTCAGATCAAGTGGTGTTAGTAAATACAATTACATGAAGTGGAAAATCGATTTTCTTACAAAATTCTTATGGTAGAGCTAAGCCAGCAACAATAGTATCTATATAATGCTACTGTTGTTAGGGTTTTCTGACTGTAAGCAACAGAAACCAAATTTGGCTAACGTAAGCAAAAAAGTAATTTCTTGGAAAGATGTAGAACGCTTCCAGACTTGAACAAAGGGCTGGAAAGCGGTTTTGGAAACAGGCAGGATTTGAGGCAATGTTGGAGGGCTAGGAAGCAGGAAGAACAGAAGCATTTGGTTTTGGTGCTGCACAGCCAACATGAGTAAATACCAACAATTGTTTCTTCTGACCTCACATCATTGGATCAGTATTCAAAGTCACAGGATCCAACATCTGACCTGCTGCGCTTCAGCCAGGCACTAACTCCCTGGCTATACCAGGAGAGGGAGGGGGATTTGGTTCCTTGATTCCACAGTGGAAGGCAGGCCCCTGGACTTTCCACCCTTCAAAGAGGGTATATGATGGAGGGACAGGTGAATCCTCACAAAAAGATCAGGGAGCTCTTAAGAAGGAGGATTTGATACTGCAAGGTCAGAAAAGTGTTGTCTGTTACACTGACTATGAAATTTACATTATAATTCTGATAGTTACTTGGAAAAAAACAGTGATATTGTGCAAATAAAATTGAAAGTAATTCTGTTTGTTGTTGTTTTGCTTGAAAATATTGTTTGTTTTAAGGAATTTTTTTAAGGGTATCTAAGTATTTTCTTATCATCATACTGTCACTTAGCACATTTAGAAAAACATAGTACCTCTGAGCGAACTGCAAGCTAGGGCTCGTCAGTGTGCTCATTTCTACAGACACAACAATGTGACCAGCTGAATGATGGCCCTGGAAAAATGTCCACATCCTAATCCCTGGAGCCTTCTCCTACCTGGCAGAAGGAACTTTGCAGATGTGATGAAATTAAAGATTTTGAGATGGGAAGATTACCTGGCATTATCCTGTTTGGCTCAATGTAATCAAAAGAGTCCTTAGAAGAGGGAGGCAGAAAGTCAAGGGTGGGAGATGGGACAATGGAAGCAGAGGTTGGAGTGATGGTGCTTTGAAGAGGATGGAAGGGGAGCCAGCCAAGGAATACAGGCAGCCTCGAGAATCGAGAAAAGGTAAGGAAATGGATTCTCCCCTGAAGCTTCCAGAATGAACACCAGCCTGACATCACTTTGAATTGAGCCCAGTGAAACTGACTGCAGACTTCTGACCTCCAGAACCGTACAATAAGAAATGTGCAGTATCTTTAGTCACCAGGTTTGTAGTAATTTTTCACAGCAGCCAAAGAAAACTAATATAGACAATGTACCTGACCCCCACAAGCACAGTCCCAAAAGCACACTGTTGGGGGCAGGTGGCATGAGAGAACTCCACACCCACCTCCCTGTATACCACAGAGAGCTGTACCTACTTCTGGAGAACTGGCTGCAAAATCAGCAAATATGTTGCTAAGAACAGGAAATTGGAAACCAGGACAGATAAGGTTCCTATCCAGGAGTTTCTCTTTCTCTGGCTAATTCAAAATGGTGGCATTCCTCCTAGACCTCAATATGGTGAAACAGGTAAAATCCCATTAAAATGAAATATTAGTTAATAGTAATGTACTATTTTGCAGCAATGTCAAGAAGATATTATTTCAATACTAAAAGACAACAATAGGGGGGTATAAGGAGGTATGGGATTTTTCCTTCTGGAGTAATGAAAATATTCTAAAATTGACTGAGGTCATCAAAGCACAACTCTGTGATGAAAATGAGAGCCACTGAGTGTATATTTTGAATGGATTGTACAAACCATGGGACTGTATAGCACGGGGACTCTTGTGGTAGAAGATGACTGTGGTTAACAGGACAAATATGAGAATGTTTTCTCATGAACGATAACAAATATGTAATACTATTATAGAGTGTTAATAACTGGGTGAGTGGAGGTAAAAATACACCAAATATAATATATGGGCTACAGTTATTCGTAATATTTTGATGATGCTCTTTCATAATTTGTAACAAATGTCTCACAACAAATGCAAGCTGTTGGTAGTGGACAGACGTTTGGGAGCCCTGTATGATGACATGCATGTTTGTTTTGTAAATCCACAAATTTTACTATATACTTTTTGTTTATGTATGTTCATGTATGAATGATATAGTTCAATAAAATTTTATTTTAAAAAATGAAGTATAGTTGTTAAAAGAGAAAGAATTCAACAGACAGCCTGAATGATAAATATGAATGTTTTTCCTGCATTATTAAAATATTCTCATCCATTCCCATGTGTTTAAAGTGGCATTTAAATACTGATAATTCCCGGATCCATATCTTCAGCCTTGGCCTTTCCCGGATCCATATCTTCAGCCTTGGCCTCTCAGCTAGGTTTCAGACTTGTAAATCCAACTACATGGACTTGGAAGTTTCACCCTCACCCCAAACTTAATATGTCCAAAATTAAACTCATCACCTCCTGTCCTTCCCCTCCACCCCATGGCACTATCATCCACCAAGTCACCAACACCACAAACTTGTGAGTTATCCTAGACTTGTGCACCTCACCAATCACCTCCAATCCACCACCAAATGCTGTTGATTGCTCTCACTATATGTATTAGTCAGCCAAAGGGGTGCTGATGCAAAATACCAGAAATCAGTTGGTTTGTATAAAAGGTATTTATTTGGGGTAGAAGCTTACAGTTACCAGGCCATAAAGCATAAGTTACTTCTCTCACCAAAGTCTGTTGCCATGTGTTGGAACAAGATGGCTGTCGAAGTCTGCCTAGAGTTCAGGCTTTTTTGGTTTCTCTCTTCCTGGGGCTTGTTTTCCTCTGGGCTCAGCTGCTGTGCTCTTTCCCCACAAGGTCAGCTGTAGACTATGAGGCTCTCTAGGCTTTGCCTATCTCCACAAGGACAGCTGTGAACTGTCAAGCGAATGGCTAGTCTCTTTTCCCAGGCCCTTCTCTCCATCCTCACGACCAAGCTCCTCTGTGTGCTTACTTCCTGGGACTCTAGCTCAAAAACTCCGCATCAGAACTCCAACTCTGTCCTTTGCCATGTCTTTTATCTGTGAGTCCCCACCCACCAAGGGGCGGGGACTCAACACCCTAATGATGTGGCCCAATCAAAGTCCTAATCATAATTTAATTAAGTAGCAGTAAAACCTCTGAATCCAATACACTCTAATACGCCCAGAGGAAAAGATCAGTTTACAAACATAATCCAATATTTCTTTTTGGAATTCATAAATAATGCATGCCAAACTGCTACACCATCTGAATAGATGTTGAATCCTTTCTATGATTCCATTTCTATTACACGGCCCTATTGGGCCTTTATCATCTCTCCTAAGGATACTGTTATATCCTCCTACCTTGTTTCCTTTCTTCCAATCTCACCTCCTTTGCATTGCAGCAAGAGTGATCTATTATAAATGCAACCCTGACGATGTTACTCCAATGTTTAACAATCTTAACTACCATTAACCTAGAGTATGAAATTTAGCTCCTTACAATGACATCCAAGGCTTTTCATAAACTTGCTTTTACCTTCTTGTTCAGCCTTTGCTCCCATGATTTGTATATTCTGCTTCAGTAAATCAGTCTGTTGCATATCATGTCATTCAGGTAACATGAGTGCTATGTTGATGGTAAATTTTGCATCTATAATTGATCTCATAACTATTTGCTCTCTCTTGAATGCCCTCGCTTTTGCTAGCTAACATCAATTATTCTTTAAGCCTGGCTTTAGTGTACCTGGTGCCTGAAACATTAGGTTGGATTAAGAGTTGCCAATACTCATCACACTTATCATTATCTAAGTTCTTGCTACATTTTCTTAAAATTGTTGGGTTATCCAGGTGTGTATTTGTGACTGACACTAGTACTATGTGGATCCCCAAAACATAGCATAGTAATCACCTCTCAATAGATAATCAGTAAATATTTGTGGAACTGAATCAACCTGAACTGCTTTGAGAACATTTTGTGATGTCAATATATATCTTAATATAATTTAACAGAAGCCTGTGTATGAAATAATATTACCTGTAGCTGCACTAAAAACCCATTCTTCATCAAGCTTAATAAGTGGAGAGCTTTGTTTATCATGTAAAACAAAAACAAAATTTAGGAGAGACATATAAAGACATCTATCTAGTTCGTTTTTTAAAAATGGCCAATCCAGTCGAAATGCAATGGTCTTGTTATCCGCCAGTGTTTTTCAATGAACTGTTTTGTTTATGTTTTATTTTACATTCTTATTAAAGATGTAAATGCTGGAATACAATGGATTGAGCTTCTATCCTACCTTTTTGATTATTCCCTGCTATTCTTGTTTACAGATTAATAGACATACACTGTCCCCTGATTCCTCCTCTTCTCATCTCCTCGCACCCCCATTGTACTTTTTCACCCATTGTGATATGGCTTCAGTCCTGCCCACTGCAATCTGGCTTTGTTCTGATAAAGGCCTTTGGATTTACCCAATAAATAGAGAGCAGCTTCTGTTTCCTGGATTTTTAAGTAGAAACTTAGGCTGCTGATAACTGATTTTTCAAATTTCCTACTGTAAGCTTCCATTACTTCATTCTGTTGTGGGTTTCCTTCCACTTCTGTGCCCCCAGGCTTTCCTACCTCCTCTCCTAAACTGTAATTATCATGCCCCTGAGATAATAGTTGACACCGCTGGTGTGGGTGAGATGGCCCAAAGAAAAGGCATATTCTCTCTGAAGGTCCCTGGTCAGGACCCCTGCACCCCATGGCAGAAGTGGAAGCGCCCAGGAGCAGGCAGGAAGGAGGAAAGCCAGGAGAGGGGTGCCATGAAAGCCAGAGAATGAGAGAACTTTAGGAGATGGGGCACTTTGGTGCTGAATTCCCAAAAAGAATTTCTATAGACATAACATCTCCACTTGAAGAAATGTATACATGTCGCAAATTCAGAAAAGACAAACCAAATGTGTTATTTTTCAACCACGTATTTGCCTTTTTCTACATATTATCTCCACTGATGGTTGGTTCCACTATACACTCAGATATTGAATCTGTAAAGAGCAAAATCAGTCTGGACCATTCTTGCCCCTTAATCACGGCATGCAATTAGTCACCAAGTTTTACCAAATTTCTAAAACAGTAAGTTATCTATTTCATGCTCCTGCTTAAAATTTTTCAGTAGATCCTCCTTGTCTTCCAGATAAAATCTAAAACCTTAGGTATTACATACAAAGCCCTTCGCAATCTGGTTCTTTCTTCATTAAATTATCAAAATAATTCATTTAAGTGGAGTTATATTTCATATGTTGGAATACTAGGTTAAACATTTTTAAATAATTTTAACAAGTTGGAAATGACAATTTGTAGTCAAACATAAATATGCAGGAATCCAAGAATAAGTACAAAATAAAAAATATGTTCACCTATATATATTGTTTGATACCGCATGTGCCCAGGCCAAATTTGTATCGACATGTAGTAAAAGAGGGCAAAAGAATCAGAATATCCTAACAAAAAATTAATGTACAGATTGTGCAAAGGGACATAATACAGATTTTTATGTCTAGAAGTACTGTTTTCAAGAGTTGTCCCCTAAGCATTTTAATTTAGCAAGAGATTTTAATCTTTCAAGGAATCTCTTGTAATTATGTAGTATTCTAATTTCTCCAGAGACATAAATGTTCTTGACAGGCTACATTAAGCAAAATTGTTTAAAAACAAATACAGGATTAGGATTTGACCTTCAATTTAACGTGTAATATATTCAGCCAACTGAAAGGCTAATTAATTTCATCATTAATCTCAATAATTCTGTTTTTGCATTACCCTTAACTTGACAGCTCATCTTTTCCCACTCCAGTTCACATTTAAAGTTTTCATATAAAGATACACACTTTCTCGATGTGGCTATTTTAAACATGATCCTAGTTGACATGAATCTCGATAAATAATTGATAAAACTGGAATGACATGAAATTATCATAACTTAGCAACTAAACCAGCAATGTACATGCACACTTGTGTAGAATTTTATTTTATTTTCATTGTTGTGTTCA